>CM008281.1:24454040-24479128 GCA_002319775.1 Fagopyrum tataricum | reverse complement strand
ATTGACCTGCGGCTCAGGTATCACCAGCTGAGGGGAGAGAGAGCAGGATGTGCACAAGGACAACATTCCGGACTAGATATGACCACTACGAGTTTTGTAGTGATGCCATTTGGGCTTACGAATGCCCCAACAGTCCTTATGGAGTTGATGAACAGCATATTCATCGACTTCCTGGATCAATTTGTGGTAATCTTCATAGATGACATTCTGGTATACTCTCGTAGCAGAGAGGAGCATGCAGGGGCAGCTAAGGACTGTCTTGCAGGTTTTACTGGATAGAGAACTTTATGCTAAGTTCTCTAAGTGTGAGTTCTGGATTCTAGAGGTAGCATTCCGGGGTCATGTGGTATCAGTTGAAGGGATCAAGGTGGATCCGACAAAGATTGAGGCAGTATCAGCTTGGACGACACCGACGAACGTCAAGGAAGTACATAGCTTTCTTGGCTTAGCCGGTTATTACAGACACTTTGCGGAGGGATTTCCAGTGATTGCCCGTCCACTGACGAGTCTGCTGAGGAAGACTACCAGATTTGTATGGTTTGATCAGTGTATGTAGAGTTTTGAGGAGCTGAAGAGGCGTCTGACTTCTGCTCCTATTTTGGCACAGCCAGAGGGTATAGAGGATTTTGTGGTTTATAGTGATGCATCCAAGCTAGACTTGGGATGTGTATTGATGCAGCGGGGGGCAGAGTGATTGCATATGCGTCTAGACAGCTGAAGACGTATGAGGAGAACTACCCGACTCACGATCTGGAGTTGGCAATGGTAGTTCATGCACTAAAGATCTGGAGACATTACCTATATGGTAATACATGTCAGATCTCACAGACCATGAGAGAGTCCGAAGTATATTTCCACGCAGCGGAATTGAATAACCAGCGTAGATGGCTTGAGGTGATCAAGGATTTTGATCTGGAGATTTTGTACCATCCGGGGAAGGCGAACGTGATCGCCGACGCCTTGAGCAGGAAGACGCCTCGAGAGCAGGCGATTGCGAGGCTGACAGTTCAGCATCAGTTGTAGAGAGACCTGATCTGGTTAGAGCTGGACATCCAGTTTCCTGATATAGGATGCCCAGTTGAGTACTTTAGAGTTTTTTCCTGATCTGTTTGGGTGAGATCCAACACAAGCAGGGACCTGCCCACTGATGAGGATCCGAGAGAGGATGTCTCGGGATGAGGCACCACAGTTCCTGCTAGGAGCAGATGGAGTATTGAGGCGCGCCGCGTCACGTCTGTGTACCCGCTAATGCGGATCTACGCCAAAGGATTTTACAGGAGGCTCACTGTACGCCTTATTCAGTACACCCAGGTACGAGTAAGATGTACCAGGATTTGAGACGTTTATATTGTTGGGGAGGGCTGAAGCCCGATGTGGCCAGATTTCTGGCACAGTGTGCGACCTCTCAACAGGTCAAGATAGAGCATATCAGACCTGGAGGTGAACTCCATCCACTTCCTGTTCCACAGAGGAAGTGGGAGGATGTCACCATGGATTTTGTGACTAGACTGAGACCGAGCAGGAGCTTTGATGCTATATGGGTTGTAGTTGACAGACTGACGAAGACAGCACGTTTTATCCCTATACGGGAAACGTGGCTAGTGTAGATTAGCTGAGGAGTACACTAGACAAATAGTGAGACTCCATGGTGTACCGAGGACGATTGTCTCAGACAGAGATGGACGATTTACCTCGAGGTTCCGACAGCAGATTCAGACTGCCTTGGGGACGAGTTTGCACTTTACTTAAGCGTTCCATCTTTAAACAGATGGTCAGTTAGAGAAGACCATTCAGACACTGGAGGATATGTTGCGAGCTTGTGTGTTGGATTGGGGACAAGTGTGGACGGATCATCTCCCACTAGTTGAGTTCTCATACAACAACAACTTGCATGCATCTATTGGGATGGCCCCATATGAGACACTGTATGGAAAGAGATGTCGTACTCCATTATGCTGGGATGAGCAGAGCAGTGTTAGTGGTTTGACACGTGATCAGATTCAAGATGATGTTGCTCGAGTAGCACTGATTAGAGAGCGGATGCTGACTTCCCAAATACGTCAGAAGTCATATGCAGATAGGAGGCGTAGACCTCTAGAGTTCAGAGTGGGAACCCATGTGTGGTTGAGAGTGTCTCCGACACGAGGTGTTAGACGTTTTGGCATTAAGGAGAAGTTGAGCCTCCGATATGTCGAATCGTTCGAGATTTTAGATCGGGTTGGGAGCGCAGCATACAGATTAGCCTTGCCTCCGAGATTAGAGGGTGTTCACCTTGTGTTTCACGGTGTCTCAGTTGAGGGAGTACATACTAGATCCGAGACATATTGTGAGTTATGATGATTTGGTAGCTGAGCCGGACCACACTTTTGTTGAGCATCCGCTTGCAGTCCTAGAACGAGGTATGAGACGCCTGCATTCGAAGGACATTCCTATGCTGAGGATACAACGGTCGAGACGAGGACCTGGTGAGGCTAAATGGGAGACTGAGGATAGTATCCAAAAGAACTATCCAGAGTTCTATACGAGATAGATGTACCAGTAGGATCGACGAGTAGATCTTAGTACTACCTTGGTGAGTGTTATGCTTATGTGCTTATTGTAAGAGCCTTAGTCTTTGGGAGCCGTTTCAACCTTAGCCGCCCCGAGGGATCGTGGAGCCGCCCCTGCGGCTCCTCTGTTGTTCCGCCCCTGCGGCCAGGAAACCCGCCCTTGCGGTTTCCGACAGCTGCAGCCGGTTTTGTTGACCTCTTTGACCGTGCTTTACCTTCTCCTTTCCTTCCTTCTTAAGTCTCTTCCTTGGCTCGTGAGCAAGATTTTCTACTCCTTTTCCCAGCCTTAAGTCCTCCTTGCTCCTTGATCTTCTTCTTGGTTTCCTTAGAGTTTGGTGTGGCTTTGTGTGTGGCTGATGATGATGATGATGGTAGAGGTTGTTGCTGAGCTTGAGAGCTAGCTGATGAGGTTTATTGATCCTCTTTGCAGCCTAGGACCACAAGTGTGGTATGTATTCTTCTTCTTCTCCTCTTTCTTCCTTTGATTCCTCTTCCTAGCTTAGGATTAGATGTCTGTTGATGTAGATTGATGTTGGTATGTGTATGTATATGGTTGTATGTGACGTTGGAATGAAGAAGACGTGAGTTGATCACGTGAAGAGCTGAAGAGGAACCGCGGGATCATCTTCTTCATTGTGCCGGCCCACCCCGCGGTCCAGAGAAGTCGCCCCTGCGGAAAGCCATGTCACAGCGCCTGCGCCCGTGCCTGCGCTTGCCTGCGGCCGTTGTCACCGCGCCTGCGGCCGAGCATTGCCGTGCCTGCTGGTTGCCTGTTCCGCCCCTGCGTCTTTCCGTCACGCAGGTGCGTCTTGTCCCGGGTCTACCAAGAGTTGGGTAGATCCTTTCCTTTCCTAGTATGAGCGGTTTGGTGGCATGCTAGCTACGTATATGAGGATAAAATGAGGATGATCATGTTATCGTTTATGCCGGTTATGGCTTTGAGGTTTATGAGTTAAGATACGATCCTTATGGATCCCTTGGGTCTATGTGTGACCCCTGTGATGGTTTATGAGTTTGATATATGTTGTTTATGCCTTGTTTAGGCAGTGTTGATCTCCAGAGTTGGAGCCGATTGGGTTTGAGACTTCCGAGATTGAGGTAAGTCCATAGGACTTACTTAGCTACCATCCATATATTGGATGTGTGCATGAGTGGTGTGTGTGTTATATGATTGATAGTATGAGTTGTGATGATTACCTACCTATGGTTTAGTGACTGCCCATTGTAGGGTCATGACAACTTCTCCTTTCATCCCGCCGGGAGTCTGGAGATTCTCTTCGGGCAGGCCAGTCTGGCTCATTGGGCTGGCCATCTGCACCACTCCCATAGGGTACACGGGAGGTGGGACCGGATCCCCACTCTAGCTGGCACCATTCCCTAGAGGCGAGGGTTATATTCCTCGTGTCACATATATTCATATTGATATATATATACTCTCCTGCACCACTCCCATAGGGTACACGGGAGGTGGGACCGGATCCCCACTCTAGCTGGCACCATTCCCTAGAGGCGAGGGTTATATTCCTCGTGTCACATATATTCATATTGATATATATATATATATATATATATATATATATATATACTCTTGAGTGACTGGACGTTATTAAAATAATAAACCGGGTAAATGTGTGATAGCATGGTGATGTGTTTACTATTCATTGGTGTGTGATTGTGCTTATGTATCTTCTTATATATGCGTATGGTTAGCTAACGGTTTTATACCGTGTTGTAGATCCTTTGCAGGTTAGGAGAACTGCAGAGTGATCCAGAGTGGGTGATCTGCTGAGGGCTCCGTACACTGGGTCGTCCTCGTGGGATATGGGATCTTTTGACCATGTATATATTTATTTTTTTTTTGTACTCAGCAGCACGTTGTATAAACCTTTTGATACTTTTATATCAGTTTGATGTTTTGTATTTAATTTATCGGTGCCTTGTTGTAAGATTCAGTGAACTTGTTGTTAGGCTAGGGTCAAGATCTATTGTGAGATCCTAGCCCAGTATCACCTCGAGTCCTACGGATTTGGGGTGTTACACTTATATGCTATGATGTGTTTATTTTCGTACTAGCTATGTTATGATGTGTGATCTTATTAGATCATGATGTGCTAGTACGATTGTTGTTTATTGCTGGAGATGGCCCTTTCCTCCATGTTATTGTGATATGATTAGGATTCAGATGGAGATGGTTGTTCCTCCATGCTATTTTGATGGACATAGTTTTGCTAGAAATGTTTTTCCTCCATGCCCTTCTGTTATGTGATGTTGATACGGCTAGGGATGGTTTTCCTCTATGCCTTGTGATGTGATTATGGTTTGGCTAGAGATGATTTTCCTCTATGCCTTGGATAGTGATTTTGTTGCTGGAGTTGATGATTTCCTCCATGCTTGTGTTTTAGGTTATAGAGAGAGTTGTACCTTGGCTTATGAGTCCGAGTGGTTTGAGGATTTTACAAGTTTCGGGACGAAACTTGTTTTTAGGGGGGGGGGAGAGATGTAAGAGCCTTAGTCTTTTGGCCTTAGCCGCCCCCCGCGGGTTCAGGGAGCCGCCCCTGCGGCACGTGTAGCTTTCCGCCCCAGCGGTTTCTTGCGGCTGCAGCCGGCTTGGTTGACCGGTTGACTCGTTCTTTACTCTCTTCCTTACCTCTTCTTACCTTGGGAGAAAGGGTTTCTTTTTCACTTCTTCCTTTCCCAGCTTCCTTACGTCCTTCCTGTGTTTCCCTTCCTCTTTCTTGATCTTGCTTGAGTTTTCCTTAGAATTTTGAAGAGTTTTGTGTGACTTTGAGTGGATTGATGTTGATGTTGTGTGCTATGCTGAGCTTGGGAGCTAGTTGAGTGGTGGTTGTGATCTTTTCCAGCCTGGTTAGGCTACAACAGTAGGTGAGCTACTCTTTTCTTCTTCTTCTTTTTTTTCTTTCTTTGATTCCATCTTCCTTAGCTTAGGATTAGATGTTTGGATGTAGTTTGATGTTGGAATGTGTTTGTGTATGTATGTGTGTGGTTATAGCATGAAGAAGACGTGATTTGATCACGTGAAGAGTCGAAGAGGAATCGCGGGATCACATTCTGCACTGTCGCCGCCCCCGCGCCAAGAAGCCACCGCCCCTACGGGAGCCGTGTCACAGCGCCTGCGCCGTGCTTGCGCTTGCCTGCGGCCACTATCACCGCGCCTGCGGCCGAGCGTCGCCGCGCCTGCGGTTTACCTTGTTCCGCCCCTGCGTCTTTCCGTTCCGCAGGTGCGTTTTGTATAGGATCTACTTAGAGTAGTATGATCCTTTCCTTTCCTAGTATGAGCCGGTTAGTAGCATGCTAGGTACGTGTTTGAGGTTAGAATGACGATGAGTATGATATCTTTTATGCCGGTTATGACTTTGAGGTTTATGAGTTAGGATATGATCCTTATGGATCCCTTGGGTCTAGGGTGTCCCCTTTGATGGATAGGAGTTTGATATCTTGTTATCCCTTCTTATTAGGCAGTGTTGTCCTCTAGATTGGAATGGACCGTGTTTGAGAGTTGATCGTTGTTGAGACTACTTCTGAGATTGAGGTAAGTCCATAGGACTTACTTAGCTACCATCCTTATATTGGATGTATGCATGAGTGGTGTGTGATATATGCTTCATAGCATGCGTAGTGATGATTACCGACCTATGGTTTAGTGATTGTCCATTGTAGGGTCGTGACAACCTTCCCTTTCATCCCTCTGAGGAGTCTGGGAGGTTCTCTGCGGACAGGCTAGACTTGGTTCAGTGGGACGGGCTTTCTCCATTCCCATAGGGTACACGGGGACAATGACGGTATCCTCACTCCTGCTCGAAACATCCCCGAGAGGCGAGGATTATATTCCTCATGTCACATATATTCACATACAACTATATATATACGATTTGAGTGTTGGACGTTATAAAGATAATAAACCGGTAAATGTGTGAAAGCATGATGATGTGTTATTATTCCTTGAAGTGTGTTTGTGCTCTTACCTCTTCTATATATATTTGTATGGTTAGCTAAATGTTTTATACCGTGTTGTAGATCCTTTGTAGGTTAGGAGAGCTGCAGAGTGATCCAGAGAGGGTGATCCGCTGAGGGCTCCTACACTAGGTTGTTAGCGTGGGATGTGGGATATTTTGGTCATGTACAGTTATATGTTTATTTTTGTACTCAGCGGTCCTTCTGTATAAACCTTTTGATTATATACATATCAGTTTGATGTTTTGGTTTTAATCTATTTGTGTCATGTTGTAAGATCAAGTGAACTTGTTGTCAAGCTAGGGTCAAGATCCATTGTGTAACACCCCAAATCCGCGGGACTCGGGATGCTACGGGCGAGACCTCACAATGGGTCCCGACCCTTAGCTTGACAACAATTTCACCGGACCTTTCCAACAAGGCACAAAGAAATGCGAAAACTCAAAACGTTTTAATGCATGCGAAAACGAATGTAACGAATACAAAATGGAAACTCAGCCGAGTCCTCAAAACAACACAACCCCGATACGAAAGTCTAAAACGTATAACCACATCCCCCAAACAAACGATATGAAACATAACACAAAAACGCCTCCGTCCTATAATGTACGGAGACCCCGGTTGTCCACTCCTCCACCTCACTCTGCGGCATCCCTAACCTGCAAGTCATCTATAACCACGGTTTAAAACCGTTAGCTCATATTCGAAGCATTGGAAAAGAGGTGAAGGCACAAACACACGGATAACACATACATCAAATACAAACTCCAAGACACACAAGTCCGGTTTATTATCTTTTTATTATTAAGTCGTATCCCGTTCTAATTCAACTTAGGTTTGTGACACGAGACCACCGTGGTCTCGCCTTGGTCCCTACTTACCGGCAAGGAGTGGCACGGATGCACCCGCCTGTATACCCGTTGGGTTAGTCGCCAAGATCCTCCTAGCCCCAGTCAAGGCTAGGCAGAAGATGTCACCGCCCGTTATCATACACTTGAGCCAACATATATATAAGGTCGGTGGTCCAATTTACCGGTTTAGTTGTTTATAACAAGAACATAAACACACACCACCAAACACACATCAATGCTAATACATAAAATACGAGCTAAGTAAGCCCGGAGACTTACCTCGTCACCACACTCAAATCACCATACTCTCGCTTCCTTAAGGAGGAAGCCCACAACCTGCTCACAAGAGATGTGCATATCAATACATACTCACGCTCAAGAAGTCTTAGACTTCACTCTGGTGATCTAAGCAAGATCACCTAACCCTCAAGCTAGGAATGCATCCTAGGTCCCAAGTACTCACCACACTCTCCACACATGGAAGCAACTCACAATTATTTATAACCTCACAAGATATTAATCCTAAACCAAGGAGAAACAACCTAGCCTAGAAGGTCCATCATTCTCACATGCTCATATCCATCAACTATATCGAGCCTTAGGAGCTCCTAGGTTCACAACCACTAAGTGGTATTTAAGGCTACTCTAGATCCATCGTAAGCATGCTACGAACATGATACAATTACAATGCTAAGGAAGGAACGAAGAGAAAGGGAGAGGAGAAGCCTACTGTTGAAGAAACCACAGCCGCGGAGTCAGCTGGCGCCCCCTGCGGAATACAGAAGCTGCCCCCGCGGAACCAGGAGCCACACCCACGGTGGTCTGGAGTTGCGTGTCTGGCGCTGCCCCTGCAGCCGTGCCGAGCCGCACCCGCGGCCGTGCTGAGCCGCACCCTCGGCTGTGCTGAGCCGCCCCTGCGGCTGGCCACTCCCGCGGTCGTGAAGATCCGCCCCGCGGGTTCTGTGGAGAACGTCGTCTTCTTCGTTTTCGATCGTGGATCCTTGGCTCCAAAGTCCTTCTTTTCTTGCTGGATCTTCTCCAAACACCCACCACTGGTCTTAGGCTCCTCTCCACGTCCTAATCAAGCTAAGAACCTATGCATGCAAAGATTTGAGCAAAAACTCCTCAAGATCTTCATCCATGGCCATGGATGAAGGAGAGAAGAAGAATGAGGAGAATCAGCAAAGAAGAGAGGGAAGGGAGAGGAAGGAGCTTACCAACAGATCTGGACTTCTTCTGCTACAGTCGACATATGCAAGATCTTCAAGAAAAAATGGAAGAAGAGAAGAGAAACCAAGAGAGGAAAAGGGAGAGGAAATGAACGTGAAAGACAAGAGAGGGGAGAGAGAGAGGGGACAAGGCTGCCAAGAGGGAAAGGGGATTGCAGCAATCTTGTAACATTTTCTCGGAACGAGGGGTCGGAATTGACCCCTTGTCACTTCGACTCGGAACGAAGGGTTGGAACGCGGAAAAAAGGGAAAAACGACGAGTTGGCTCGGGATTTTAAGAATAAATCCCAGCACTCGGCACCTCGTGCCTGCGGGAAGATCTATAAAATGCTCTAAGTCCGGAATAAAATTCCGGGCGTTACAACTAACCCCCCTAAAAACAAGTTTCGTCCCGAAACTTGCTAAACCCAACACTCTCCGACCAACACGTCTCGTAACCACGTGGAACTCATAAAATGTCAACTACTGGCTCTAATCCAAGTCTACGTATAGCATCACATCAAGACCTCGCAAGGTACTCATAACTCATACAAAAATCACATAACACATAGAACAAACAAGGAAGATCTCGGAACTAACCCGACGGTCCTATCGATGTCACTATGTCTGCATAAAACTCGGGATAGTTCCTCCGGATACTATCCTCCGTCTCCCATGTAACCTCATCGGCTCCTCGCCTCGACCATTGTACTCTCAGCATCGGTATCTCCTTCGATCGAAGGCGCCTCGTACTCCGCTCTAAGACTGCTATCGGGTGCTCTGCAAAAGTATGCTCCGGCTCGACCACTAGGTCCTCGTGACTGATGATGTGTCTCGGGTCGTGTATGTACTCTCTCAGCTGAGAGACATGAAATACCGGGTGTATAGCCTCCAACCGCGGTGGAAATGCTAACAGGTATGCCACCTCACCGACCCTCTCCAAGATCTCGAATGGACCGACATATCGGGGGCTTAACTTCCCCTTAATGCCGAATCACCTGACGCCCCGCGTCGGTGATACCCTCAACCACACCTGAGTTCCTACCCTGAACTCGAGAGGTCTACGCCTCCTATCCGCATACGACCTCTGACGGCTCTGCCCAGTCAACATCCTCTCTCGGATCAAAGCAACTCTAGCCATGTCGTCCTGTACCTGATCGGGAGCTACAACGCTAAAACTCCCCCGCTCGTCCCAACATAAGGGAGTACGGCATCTCCGTCCATACAATGCCTCATACGGTGCCATCCCGATCGACGCGTGCCAGCATCCCGAGATAAAACGCCCGTCCCTGTCCGTGATGATGGTCCTCGGTATTCCATGTAATCTCACAATCTAACAGTTGTGGATGTGTCCTCCCACTTCCACTGTGGCACGGGTAGTGGGTGAAGCTCTCCTCCGGGTCTCTGGTGGTCGATCTTGACCTACGGGCAGGTCGCGCATCGGACCACATATCTAGCTACATCGGGCTTGAGCCCCCCCCCCCCCCCCCCCCCCCCAATAAGATCTCCTAATATCCTGGTACATCTTACTCATGCCTGGGTGCACCGAGTAAGGTGTTGAATGTGCCTCATGCAATATCCGCTCTCTCAACTCCTGATCCGACGGTACACAAATACGTCCCTGACGTCTCAATAGCCCGTCTGCTCCCGTGATAAACTGCGGTGCCTCTCCTCGGGACATCTTGTCCCGGATCCTCATCAAAATGGGACATCTCTTCTGCTTCTGCAAGATCTCACCGCACAGGTCAGGTAATATCTCTAACTCGGACAAACAACAGTCTGTACCCGGAAACCGGATATCCAACTCCAAACCTATCAAATCCCTCTGCAACTAAGGCTGAACCGTAAGCCGAGCTATAGCCTCCTCTCGAGGTGTCCTCCTACTCAAAGCATCGGCGACTACGTTCGCCTTCCCCGGATGGTACAAAATCTTCATGTCAAAGTCCTTAATCAGCTCCAACCATCTCCTCTGGCGATTATTCAACTCCCGCTAAGTGAATATATATAATTCAGACTCTTATGGTCAGTGAAGATCTAGCGTGTACCCCCGTACAAATAGTGTCGCCAGATCTTCAAGGCATGAATCACGGCCGCTAGCTCAAGATCGTGGGTAAGGTAATTCTCCTCATACGGCTTCAGCTGCCGAGAAGCGTACGCAATAACCCTACCTCTCTACATCAAAACGCACCCCAATGCTAGCTTGGAGGCGTCACTATGCACTACAAAATCCTCCACGCCCTCAGGCTGGGCTAAAACAGGAGCGGAGATCAACCTCCTCTTCAGCTCCTCGTAACCGTGCAGACAAGGCTCGGACCAAACGAACCTGGTAGACTTCCTCAGCAAGGAAGTGAGCGGCCGTGCAATCACTGAGAAACCCTCTACAAAACGGCGGTAGTTTTCCGCTAAGCCCAAGAAACTGCGCACCTCCTTGACCGTCCTAGGAGGCGGCCATGATGGAACAGACTCTATCTTCGCCGGGTCAACCATGACACCCTCGGCGGAAACTATATGACCTAGGAATGCCACCTCGGACATCCTGAACTCGCTCTTAGAGAGCTTAGTGTAAAGCTCTCTATCCTGGAGGACTTGAAGCACCGTCCTCAGGTGTCCCTCATGCTCCTCCTACTCCGGGAGTAGACTAAGATGTCGTCTATATACACTGCCACGAACTGGTCCAATAAGTCGATGAAGATGCCGTTCATCAACTCCATGAAGACGGCGGGTGCATTCGTGAGCCCGAATGGCATCACCACAAACTCATAATGGCTGTATCTCGTCCTGAATGCCGTCTTCGGCACATCCTCCTCTCTCGATTGATACACTTGAAACGCCGGGTGAACACCCTTTACTCTCGGCGGCCATGCCACCCGGTAAAACTCTTTCTCAACTTGCGCTAAGATCTCCAAAAACGTCCGATGTATCGGAAACTCAACTTCCTTCTCGGGTCTTCCTCACTACAATATCTCCATTATGTTTCTTCTTTGCTTGTTTCTAACAAAGAAGATCGAACTTCCAATTTACACCGTTGGCTTTGGTTCTTGTCAAACCAAACTTCGATGTTACTCTTCCTCAATTCTTGTTGCAAGTTCTAAGCAATGAAGGAGGTACTTTGCTTCACACTGCTTCTACTAACGAGACATGTATGCTATAACTTTTACATCGTCTCTCGATACTCAGTCAAGACCATTCTTGAAGAATCACTTGTACACTTCAATCCGATCGTACCTCGAGGCAATTTCCAAAACAGTTGCACCAATGAATCCCCTTTTAACTCTCAATGACTCCTTTGTCCTTTTTTGTCCCACTCAATACTTCATCGTCATCCGGAGTAGGTTAGCCATAGATGGTGTTACTTGGAGATTCTTCCCACAATCCGGTAATGATCAGCCAATCCAAGAAACTTGCAACTTATTTCACATCCTTCGGGGTTGTCATCCCGAGACAACTGGTCATACAACTTATCTCTTCTTCGAGAGTGGACCATAGTGTCCTATTCGGGCATTAGTAAGCCCATATGGAATCACTACAACTCGTAGTGACCATGCTTTGTCTAGATTGTCATGTTTGCAATTTCCCAGTCTCGACTTCTTAATTGGTGACAATCAAGCCTTAACTCGATTGTAGAAGTGACCACCGACCTTTGCAACCGGTCGAGTAGGTCATCTATCCGTGGTAAGGGGGCGGGGGGGTACTTGTTCTTGATTGTAATCTTGTTCGGTTCATTGTAATCGATGTACAAATGAAGATAACCGTCTCTCTTTCCGCAAACCGGTGTTCTCCATAACAACTTCAAATCAAGAGTATAAGATATCATCTAAGCTCTCCTTTATGATTCCACAGCCTGGTTACTCTCCCCCACACTCATCCATAGACCATCCGCACATGCGCGTTCTCGGTTGTCACCAATTAGTTGATAACTGACCTTCTCACATGTCAATGACTTACCATTCTTCTATGCTTCAATGTTACCATTCTCATGAAGGCTACCCTCTCGGGGTACCTTAAACTCCGTTAGCTCATTCTTCATTCCACGCTTCCTTTTTCTTCAGCGAGATAAATATACCGTTCTTGGTGTTTTGAGTCACATGACTCGCCTTCATAGGCTTAACCGCGCTTCATGATATCTTGTAAGTGCGTCTTCTCAACATCTCTAACGTTAGTTAGCATCACGTGTTGCTCTCATCTTCTTAGGATCATCATTTATACCTACTCCGTCCTTTTTGGCGTTTCTTCGCCTTATCGTCATAGCAGAAACCGGTCAACTCCGCGTAAATCCCCACCTTGCCATTCTTCTCATAACTCTTGTAATGTTAACTCTTCGCTTAATGGTACCTCGTAAGCTTAACTTACGGTATCTTACATCTTTCCCACTTGGTTCGATCGCGTTCTCATCTTGACTCCAAAGTTTAGGAGCGTTTAAGGAAAGCTTCACTTCTTGTGATGGAACACCGACTTTAACCTTGTTAGAATGCACCCATCTCCTCCTTGATTCGCATCTTTAGTTGTCCACGCGTCTTCTTGAAGAACTTAAGTTTGCTATCTCCATTGTTCTTGTCGTACGTAGTCCTCAAACACGGTATCTCCAATGGATGCTCCCCTGGTCCTGGAAGATTGAGAACTCTGCGCCCCGGACCTCCCAACGGTCCTATCCCTAGCCTCGGGAACGATGCTCTCGGAGACGTCCTCTACGGGAACCTTATCTACTGGTGGATCCACAACTGGGAGGTCCGCAATGAGGATTCGTCCCTGACCTCTCGCGCCTGGAGGCCTTCCTACTCGTCCCCGTCTTGGGACGGTAGGAGAAAGAGGGGGTCTACCCCTGGCGGGTCCTACGTAAGCGGTATCTCTCGTACGTGCTATGTAATAGCGTATGGAGTTTACTTATGTATAAATACATAGGTAGTACTTACTATCTCGGTATGATAAAACTTCTAAAGGCATAAGGTAAGCATAATCAAAATACATCCAAGGTATACAAGCCCAAACATCCTAAGGCCACATACGTAGCTAGGTACATACAAATCCACAAATATCCTAAGGTCATATATTATATATATAACTATGTACTAATATATGCATACTTCTAATCCAGAGATCTATGTCGCCGAGGTTTGTGGAAGGAGTGGTGGTCCCGTACATTCTAACCCAAACCCGACTCATGCACATGATTTTGAAAACGAAAAGTTAGAACCCGTGTGGTTCTGTTTATTCCTCATTCGGCCATTAAAAAGATTGCGAGTGTCATTGTTGTCAACCTAGGGCTCTGATACCACTTTTGTAACACCCCAAATCCGCGGGGACTCGGGGTGCTACGGGCGAGACCTCACAATGGGTCCCGACCCTTAGCCTGACAACAATTTCACCGGACCTTTCCAACAAGGCACAAATAAAGGCAAAACTCGAAAACGTTTAAAATGTATGCGAAAGACTGAAAGGTAAGAATACAACGTGGAAACTCAGCCGAGTCTTCAAAAAGACATAACCCGATACAAAAATCTAAACATACAATAACATCCACAACTAACGATATGAAACATAACCCAAAAACGCCCCCGTCCTATAATGTACGGAGACCCAGGCTGTCCACTCCTCCACCTCACTCGGCGGCGTTCCTAACCTGCAAGTCATCTACAACCACGGTTTAAAACCGTTAGCTCATATTCGAAGCATTAGAAAAGCGGTGAAGGCACAAACACATACATAACACAAAACATAAAGCACACAATCCGGTTTATTATCTTTTTATTATTAAGTCGTATCCCGTTCTAATTCAACTTCGGTTTGTGACACGAGAACCACCGTGGTCTCGCCCCGGTCCCCCCTTCCGGCAAGAATGGTACGGATGCACCCGACCATATCACCCGCCGGGCCAGTCGCCGAGATCCCCCTAGACTTCACGCAGAGCCTAGGCAAGAGGTCACCGCCCGTTATCATACACTTGGGCCAAAATACACATAAGGTCGGTGGTCCTAATTACCGGTTTCATTGTTATAACCATAGCATAAACACACATCACCAAACACACATCAATGCTAATACATAGAATACGAGCTAAGTAAGTCCGGAGACTTACCTCGTCCCAATGCTAACTCACAAACGCCCTTGCTTCCCTTGGGAAGACGCACACAACCTGCTCACAACAAGGTAATCATCAAAACCCGCTCAACTCAAGAAGTCTAAGACTTCTACACAAATGATCTACGCAAGATCATTTGACTCCCATTCTAGGACCGCATCCTAGAACCTCTCATACTCACATCTCACTCAATGCACGAGGAGATATCTCAACAACCTACTAACTCTCATATGATCATACTCAAAACCCAAGAACGAGTAAAAGCCTACTAGGTATATCATGCTCATCACACTCTCCACACATGAAAGTAACACCCAACAGTTCATAACCTCAAAGATGTTAGTCTTCAACCAAAGAGGCACAAGCTAGCCTAGAAGATCCATCATGCTCACATGCTCATACGATCACATATATCGAGCCTTAAGGGCTCCTAGGTCCATAAACACTACATGTCATCCCACACTAATCAAGATCCATCCTAGGCATGCTACTACATGAATCAACAACAAATCTAAGGAATGAACGAGGGTTGAAGGAGAGGAGGGACCTACGCTTGCCGAAACCGCAGCCGCGGAGTCAAGCTGGCGCCCCCTGCGGACACAGGAGCCGCCCCCGCAGAACTAGGAGCCACACCCGCGGAGGACTGCGTCGCTTGCCAGGAGCCGCCCCTGTGGTCTTGCCGAGCCGCGCCCGCGCCGTTGCCGAGCCGCACCCGCGGCAGTGCCGAGCCGCGCCCGCGTCCTTGTCACACCGCACCCGCGGCCTTGCCTTGCCTCTCCCGCGCCCGTCTTCTCCCGCGGCTGTGCTGAGCCGGTCCGCGGGTTCTGCGCAGAACGTCGTCTTCTTCGTCTTCGACTTTGGATCCTTGGCTCAAAAGTCCTTCTTCTCTTGCTGGATCTTCTCCAACACTCACCACGGGTCTTAGACACCTCTCCTTGACCTAAACGAGCTAAGAACCTAGACACGAAAAGAGTTGAGTGAAAACCTCTCCAAGCTTCATCCATGGCCATGGATGAAAGAGGAAGGAAGAAGAAGGGAAAGAACAACAAGGAAGAAGGGGAAGGGAGAGGGAAGAGCTTACCACAGCCTGAAATCTCCTTCAGCAGTCCACAATAGGGATCTTCAGCACCAAGGGAGAAGGGAGGCAAAAGAGAGGAGAAGAGTTGAGTGTGGAAGAGTGAATTGGAAAACTAACGTGAGGAAGGAGACAAGGAGGAGAGAGGGAGACAAGAATCTGAAAAGTGGGTGTGGGGATCAAGGGGTCAGCTGACCTCTTGTCCCTCACACGGACCGAGGGGTCGGAAATGACCCCTTGGCATTTTTAACCCGGAACAAAGGGTCGGAACGCGGAAAAAGAGGAAAAACGACGAGTCGGCTTGGGATTTTTCTTAGGAATAAATCCCGGCTCTCGGCATCTCGGGATTACGGAATAACTATAAAGTGTTCTAAGTCCGGAATAAAATTAATAAAATTCCGGGCGTTACAATCAAACAAACCAATAAAAAAACCATCCTTGACAATGGTGTGTTGTTGTCTTGATGATATTTAATAGCATGCTGAAGGTAGTAATATGAAGAGGAAGAAACAATCATCACCTAAGAAAAGAATCGGGTGCTCTAAGAAACATTCAGAGCTAATTGACGAATTTGACTTTGAAGCAAAATTGAACTTGATGCTTTCGTTGAGCTTGTTCTTAATTTTCCAGTAGTGAAGAATAAAAGGAAATCAAAGGGACATAAGGATAAGGCACCATTGTTGTGGGAAATTTGGGAGAAAGAGGATAGAAAATGGCTTGATGAACATATGAATGAAGATATTGATTTGAATCAGAAGAATGAAATTGCAGGTGAAATAATTGAAGCGCCTAATGAATAGTTTTGCCCCTGTTAAGGTATCAGAAAGAATGGCTAGGTTAGGCACTTAAGCAAGATGAATCAATGATTAAAGGGGGTATACTTGCCGATGAAATGAGAATGGGTAAGACTCTTCATGCAATTACTCTTGTCTTTACTAAGAGGGAAATGATCCGAGCCATGGGGAAGCTTACATTCCTCATTACCGAGCATATCTAATGAGCTCCCTATTATAAACTATACCCTTGTGATTTTTCATGTGGTTGTCGTGAGTCGGTGGTTGAATGTGATTCAGCACTTTACGTTACCGGCTGATGTATTAAGTAATCCTAGGAAATATTTCTTCACAAATATAAAAGTGGATAATTAAGAACAAAAAATATACCCAAATTCGTCAATTGGCTTACCTAAGGAAAGCATTATTTGGGAATAACTTCCTAGGATTACTTAATACATCAGCCGGTAACGTAAAGTGCTGAATCATATTCAATCACCGACTCACGGCAACAACATGACAGATCACAAGGGTATAGTTGATAACAGAGAGCTCGTTAGATGTGCTCGGTAATAAGGAATATAAGCTTCCCCATGGCTCGGATCATTTCCCTCTTAGCAAGGACAAGAGTAATTGCATGAAGAGTCTTCCCCATTCCCATTTCATCGGCAAGTATACCCCCTTTAATCACCGATTCCTCTTGCTTCATTGTCCAACCTAGCCGTTCTTTCTGATACCTTAATAGGGGCAAAACTAATTTCTTAGATGATTCAATTATTTCACCTGCAATTTCATTTTTTTGATTCAAATCAATATCTTCATTCATATGTTCATCAAGCCATTTGCTATCCTTTTTCTCCCAAATTTCCCACAACAATGGTGCATTATCCTTCCGTCGCTTTGATTTCTTTTTATTCATCAATATTGGAAAATTAATAACAAGCTCAACGAAAGCATGAAGTTCAATTTTGCTTCAAAGTCATATTCGTTAATTGGCTCTGAATGTTTCTTAGAGCGTCCAATTCTTTTCTTAGGTGAGGATTGTTTCTTCCTCTTCATATTACTACCTTCAACATGCCATTCAATATCATCAAGACTACAACACACCATTGTCAAGGCTGCTTGTTTTACTGGTTTGTTTTGTGGCCTTCATAAGACACCAGGCATGAAATTAAATATGAGTTTGGGGATAAAAATTGATTACTCAGATGCATCGACCAAGAGAAGAAGAGAATAAGAGAAGATGTATGTTCATACATGTGTCCCCATCATTTAACAAAGCTTGACATTTTATCAAACATCTAGTGTGCCCATCATTTAACTGTCTCTTTTTTTTACATCATACACATGTGGAAAAGTGCACAGATAAGAGCTAATTGGAACTGATGAAAAGATTTTAGCAATTTGATTGGGTTTTTGTTGAAATTTGATGTTACTTTGTATGATGTAGTAAAAAGAGGTAGTTTAATGACGAAGGCACCGGATATTTGATAAAATGTCAAGATGAGTTAAATGATGGACACACATGTATGAACCTACAACTTCTCTTATTCTCTTCTTCTCTTGGTCCATGCATCTGGTACTCGATTTTATCCTCAAACTCATATTTAATTCCATGAGTGGTGTCTTATGAAGGCCACAAAAGAAACTAGTAAAAAAAACTAGCCTTGACAATGGTGTGTTGATGTCTTGATGATATTGAATGGCATGTTGAAGGTAGTAATATGAAGAGGAAGAAACAATCACCACCTAAGAAAAGAATCGGGCGCTCTAAGAAACATTCAGAGCCAATTGACGAATCTGTCTTTGAAGAAAAATTGAACTTGATGCTTTTTTTTAGCTTGTTATTAATTTTCTAGTAGTGAAGAATAAAAAGAAATCAAAGGGACATAAGGATAATGCACTATTGTTGTGGGAAATTTGGGAGAAAGAGGATAGGAAATGGCTTGATGAACATATGAATGAAGATATTGATTTGAATCAGAAGAATGAAATTGCAGGTAAAATAATTGAAGCACCTAAGGAATTAGTTTTGCCCTTGTTAAGGTATCAGAAAGGATGGTTAGGTTGGGCACTGAAGCTAGAGGAATTAGTGATTAAAGGGGGTATACTTGTTGATGAAATGGAAATGGGGAAGACTCTTCATGCAATTGTTTTTGTCCTTGCTAAGAGGGAAATGACCCGAGCCATTGGGGAAGCTTATATTCCTCATTACCCAGCACGTCTAACGAGCTCCCTATTATTAACTATACCCTTGTGATATGTCATGGTGTTGCCGTGAGTCGGTGGTTGAATGTGATTCAGCACTTTACGTTACCGGTTGATGTATTAATACATAGTGAAGGAATTGTAAAGAAAATATCTACTATATAATACTAAAATAGAAGTAGATTTTTCCACATGTTATCACCACATTAAGTCACCTAGGATTTTGCAACTTGTCATCATCATATTAAGCCACACAGGATTTTGCCACATGTCACCACCACATTAAGCCACATCGGATTTTGCATATATCTTATTTATTTTTAGTCAACTATTTCCATTTTTATTTTATTTACTTTCTTAGTTAAGAGAATGACATGAGATATGAAATATAAAAAAGGATTATGACATAATATATTTAACAAATATTATACTATTTGTGTGTTAGAAGATGAAATTACATAGAATTTTTTTTTTATTCAAGTTATTTTTAAACCAAGATATATAATTGGTCATTTTACATTTCACGTAATTAGATGTTTTAAATATAGAGATATAATTTGATATTTATTAAGTAACACCTTTATTTATCTATTTCTTTATTTGTGTCATCCCGTGCAAGACACGGGTAATAAACTAGTTATGCTTAAACTAATGCTTATCTTATCTACTTAACTAAGGAAGCAAAAAATATACCTAAAAAAGAAGAAGAAAAGACTAAAAAATCAATAATATTCTCATATTGTGTTTATTATAAGTTATATATTTTTTAGTTAATTTTAAGGGTGAATTTACCATGTATGCCCTTTTTTTATGAGGTATAAAGTATGCACTTTTATATTTGTGAAAAAATATTTCCTTTACATAATCCTAGGAAGAAGGAAAAAAGAAATAAGATAATACTCATAATCATAGGAAGAAGGAAGAAAGAAATAAGATAATACTTAATAATCCTAGGAAGAAGGAAAAAATATAATACCCAACTTTCAATACCAACCTCCTTCATGTACCCAACTTCGGTTACCAAATATTAGTTACCCAATTTCAATATCTAACGTTACATATCCAACTTCACTTCGGTTACCCAATATTAGTTACCCGATTTCAATATCCAACGTTATATATCCAACTTCACTTCGGTTACCCAATATTAGTTACCCGATTTTAATAACCTACGTTGCATATCCAACTTCAATTCGGTTACCCAATATTAGTTACCCGATTTCAATATCCAACGTTATATATCCAACTTCACTTCGGTTACCCAACATTAGTTACCCGATTTCAATAACCGACGTTGCATATCCACCTTCAATTCGGTTACCCAATATTTGTTACCCAATTTCAATACCCAACGTTACATATCCAAATTCACTTCGGTTACCCAAATTCGATTACCCAATATTAGTTACCCGATTTCAATACCCAACGTTGCATACCCAACTTCACTTTGGTTACCCTACTTCGGTTACTAAATATTAGTTATCCGATTTCAATACCCAACGTTACATACCCAACTTCACTTTGGTTACCTAATTTCAGTTACATAGTAGTAGTTACCCGATTTCAATACCCAATGTCACATATTCAACTTCACTTTGGTTACTTTATATTAGTTACCCGATTTCAATTCCCAAATAACATATCCAACATCACATGTACCCAACTTCGGTTACCCAATATTAGTTACCCGATTTCAATACCCAATATTACATATCCAACTTCACTTTGGTTACTCAAGTTCTATTACCCAATATTAGTTACCAGTTTCAATACCCAACATTACATATCAAACTTCACTTCAGTTACCCAATTTTTATTACCTAACTTTGGTTACCCAATATAAGTTTCTAGATTTCAATACCCAACTTAACATATTCAACTTCACTTCGGCTACCAAATATGAGTTACCCGGTTTCAATACCCAATGTTCAGAATGAATGTTTTTTTTTATAGAAATAAGTATAACCTCACGAACAAGTCTACGATTCAATCACCGAATTATCTATTTTCTTCATCTTAGGATTATCACTTTCCTTCTTTCTATAATTTTCTAAAATATATCAATTATCTATTTTCTTCTTCTAGGATTTTCTAAGATATCTCAATTACCTTTTTTCTTCTTCCGAAGATTTTCTAAGATAATCCAATTATCTATTTCCTTCTTTCAAAACATATAATTTATAATATACACAATATGAGAATAACATTGATTTTGTAGTATTTCCTTCTTCTTTTTTGGGCATATTTTTTGTTTCGTTAGTTAAGCATTAGTTTAGGCATAATATTCTCTTTACAATTCCTTCACTATGTATTAATACATCAGCCGGTACCGTAAAGTGCTGAATCACGTTCAACCACCGACTCACGGCAACCACATGACAAATCACAAGGGTATAGTTGATAACAGAGAGCACGTTAGATGTGCTCGGTAATGAGGAGTATAAGCTTCCCCAATGGCCCGGATCATTTCCATCTTAGCAAGGACAAGAGCAATTGCATGAAGAGTGTAACACCCCGAATCCGTAGGACTCGAGGCGCTACTGGGCTAGGATCTCACAATGGATCCTGACCTTAGCTTGACAACAACTTCACTGAATCTTACAACAAGGCACCAATAGATTAAAACAAAATATAAAAACTGATATATATATATATATATATATACATATATATATATATATATACATGTCAAAAGGATGATACAGAGTACTGCTGAGTACAAAGTCAAACTGAAATCCGTACAATAATTATAAACCCAAAATCCCACGAATACGCCCAGTGTACGGAACCCTCAGCAGATCACCCCTCTGGATCACTCTACAGCTCTCCTAACCTGCAAAGGATCTACAACACGGTATAAAACCGTTAGCTAACTATACACATATATGAGAAGATGTTAGAGCAAAATCACATATCAGAAATAATAAACACTTCAGCATGATATCAAACATTTATCCGGTTTATTATCTTTAATAAGTTAAATCACTCAATCGTATAAATAGATGTATATGAAGATATGTGACACGAGGAATATAATCCCCGCCTCTGAGTACTCTAGCAAGCTGGAGTGGTATCAGCACACCTCCTGTGTACCCTATGGGAGTGGTGAGGGTCCTTCCTTTATACCAGATCTGGCCTGACTACAGAGAACCTCCCAGACTCCACTACGGGATGAAAGGGAAAGGTTATCGCGGCCACTACAATGGGCGGTCAATATAACGTAGGTCGGTGACCATAATAACACATGCTATAAAGCATATAACACACACACCACTCAAGCATACATCCAATATAAGGATAGTAGCTAAGTAAGTCCTATGGACTTACCTCGATCTCAAAAGTAACTCGCTACGAACAACTCTCAGAAACGTCCACTCCAAACTGGAGGACAACACAACCTATACAAGGCACACACACACACACACACACACACACACACACACACACACACACACACACACACACACATATATATATATATATATATATATATATATATATATATCAAACTCCTATCACACAAAGGGGTCACACCTAGACCCAAGGGATCCATAAGGATCATATCCAACTCGTAACCTCAAGGCCGTAACCGGCATATCTATATCATACTCATCATAAACGATACCTAGCATGGTACTAGCTCCCTCATACTAGGAAAGGAAAAGAGCTACCCAACTATGGGTAGTCCCGAAACAAGACGCACCTGCGTGATCAAGGGACGCAGGGGCGGAACGCATGAAACCGCGGACGTGGTGGCACTCAACCGCGGGGGCGGTGACAAGGGTCGCTGGCAACGCAGGCACGGCGCTGGCACGGCGCGGGCGCTGCGGCACAAGGTCCGCAGGGGCGGTGACTTCTGGCCGCGGGGCGGCAACACTGTAGAGGGCGATTCCGCAGTTTCTCCTCGGCTCTTCCCGTGATCAAAACCCGCCTTTTCTCTTCCAAAACCACACACAAACATGTCCAGACACATACTAACATCAATACCCTTATCATACATCTAATCCTAAGCTAGAAAGATTGAATCAAAGAAGAAGGGAAGGAGAAGAAGCAGGAACTCACCACTACTGATGCTCCTAGGCTGCAGGGAGGATCAACACACACCAAAGCTGGCTTCCAAGCTCAACAACACACACACTAGCATCATCATCAACCACAAAGTACAACAACTCTCTTCCAAACCAAAGGAAACCAAGACAAGATCAAGGTGAAGCAAGGGTGAAGCAAGAAGAACGTTGGAAGCTGAAGAAAGGAGTGAGGATGGAAACCCTTGATCAGCCAAGAGCAAGGAAAGACATAAGCAAAGGTAAAGCACGGGTCAACGAAGTCAACAAAGCCGGTTGCAGCCACTAGAATCCGCATGCGCGGTATTTTGAGCCGCAGGGGCGGATACTCGCAGGGGCGGCACCTGGTGCCCGCGGGTGCGGCTAGGCCAATCTCGGCTATGGTCCGATCTCGGTTCGAAAGAATAGGGGTCTCACATCTCACCCCCCTAAAAACAAGTTTCGTCCCGAAACTTGCAAAGTCCTGAAACCACTCGGACTCAAAAGCCGAGGTAAAACTCTCTATAACCTCAAACATAAGCATGGAGGAAATCGTCAACTCTATCAGCAAACTTTACTCTCCAGGGCCTAGAGAAACCATCTCTAGCCAGCTATAAACATATCACAAGGCATAGAGGAATTATATCTCTAGCCGTATCATAACCATAACAGAAAGGCATGGAGGGAGAACATCTCCAGCACTACTATGTCCATCAAAATAGCATGGAGGGAGGAACCATCTCTAGGTAAACGTAAACGTATCACAATAGCATGGAGGAAAGAGTCATCTCCAGCTATAAACAAGAATCATACTAGCACAACAAGATCTAATAAGATCATAATCATATCAAAGCTAGTATGAAATAAACACATCATAGTAAATAAGCATATAAGCAGATAAGACTCACCAAGCTAGTACTAAGATCTACTCGGTGATCCTACTGGTGCACCTATCTCGGCATAGAACTCTGGATAGTTCCTCTGGATACTATCCTCAGTCTCCCATGTAGCCTCCTCGGGTCCTCGTCTCGACCAACGTATCCTCAACATGGGAATGTCCTTCGAATGCAGGCGTCTCATACCTCGCTCTAGGACTGCAATAGGATGCTCAACAAACGTGTGGTCCGGCTCAACCACCAAATCCTCATAACTCACAATGTGCCTCGGATCTAGTATGTATTCTCTTAGCTGAGACACGTGAAACACATGGTGAACACCCTCTAATCTCGGAGGCATGGCTAATCTGTAAGCTGCGCTCCCAACCCGATCCAGAATCTCGAACGGTCCGACATATCGGGGACTCAACTTCCCCTTAATGCAAAAACGCCTAACACCTCGTATCGGGGACACTCTCAACCACACATGGGCTCCAACCCTGAACTCTAGAGGTCTACGCCTCTTGTCAGCATAAGACTTCTGATGGCTCTGTGCAGTCAGCATACGCTCTCTAATCAATGCTACTCGATCCATATCATCCTGAATCTGATCAAGTGCTTAACCACTGACATTGCTCTGTCCATACAGTGCCTCATATGGGGCCATCCCAATAGATGCATGCCAACTGTTGGTGTAGGAGAACTCAACAAGTGGGAGATGATCAGTCCACACTTGTCCCCAATCCAACACACAAGCTCGCAGCATATCCTCCAGCGTCTGAATGGTCCTCTTTGATTGACCATCTGTCTGAGGATGGAACGCAGTCATGAAGTGCAACCTCGTCCCCAAGGCAGTCTGAATCTGCTGCCAGAATCTTGAGGTAAATCGTCCATCTCTATCTGAGACGATTGTCCTCGGTATCCCATGGAGTCTCACTATCTGCCTAGTGTACTCCTCAGCTAATCTGCTCACCGGCCACGTCTCCCTGAGAGGAATGAAACGTGTCGTCTTCATCAGTCTGTCTACTATGACCCAGATGGCATCAAAACTCCGGCTCAGCCTCAAGCCAGTCACAAAATCCATGGTGACGTCCTCCCACTTCCTCTGTGGAACAGGAAGGGGATGGAGCTCACCTCCAGGTCGGAAATGCTCGATCTTGACCTGCTGACAGGTCGCACACTGAGCTACAAATCTGGCTACATCGGGCTTCAGCCCTCCCCACCAATATATACGTCTCAAGTCCTGATACATCTTACTCCTACCTGGATGTGCAGAGTAAGGTGTACAGTGAGCCTCCTGTAAAATCCTCTGCCTCAGCTCTATATCAGCAGGTACACAGACGCGACCGCGGCGCCTCAAAACTCCATCTGCTCCAAGCAGGAATTGTGGTGCCTCATCCGAGACATCCTATCTCTGATCCTCTGTAAAGTCGGGCAGATCTCCTGTTTCTGTCGGGC
>CM008281.1:24401705-24427649 GCA_002319775.1 Fagopyrum tataricum | reverse complement strand
GTAGTCTTGAGAGGAGTGCTATGGGTAGGAGGAGGTGTTGGTGGAGGGGTAGGAGGTGCTTAGGTGGTGGAGTGGAGGAGGTGTTGATGGTGGAAGTGAGGGTAGTCTTGGAAGAGGAGCAGGTATTGGGGGTGGAACAAGTGTAGGTGGCTTTGGTGGTGGAGTTGGAGGAGGTGGTGTAGGAGGTGGGAGTAGTCTTGGAGGAGGAGCGGGAAGTGGTAGCGCAAGTGGATTTGGTGGAGGAGTAGGTGGGGGTAGTGTAGGGGGAGGCTCTAGTGCTAGTGGCAGCATAGTTGGTGCCGGTGGCTCTAGTGGAGGAGCTACAACTGGCGGCGGGGTAGGAGGTGGGGGAAGTATTGGCGGAGGAGGGGGTGCTAGTGGTGGAGTAGGAGGTACGGATGGCTTAACCGGAGGAGTTGTTGGTGGTGGAGCTGGCGGAGTAGGAGGTTCAAGTGGCCTTGTTGGAGGAATTGGTGGTGGTGTTGGAGCAGGAGCTGTGAGTGGAACCAGTGGAGGAGTTAGAGGTGATGGTGGAGTAAGTGGTGCGGGTGGCCTCGGAGGAGGTGTAGGAGTCGGGGTAGGCGGTGGCGGTGGAGCTAGTGGTGGAGTCGGTGCTAATTATAAAAGAACTACAAGAGGAGGCGTTGGTGGTACAAGCGGAGACAACGACAACATGAGAAGCACAATCAATCATGATTAACTAAAATTAGTCAAGAAATTAGAAGTTCTCTAAATTTCGGCAACAATATTTTCTATATAGTGTACGTTGTTGAATTACTTTGGATGCGTCATGTAAAATACATAATTAAATAAAAAGAGTTTCTTTTTGGTACCCTCAAAATATTTATGTTTCTCTTTGATATACACAAAATTTAGAATTTCCTTTTCATCCTCTCAAGCTTTGAAACATTTCCTTTTTATATCCATTAGACACAATCCATTAGAATATTTTAAAAGCAAATTACAAATTCTCTCGACTGAACCAAACTCTTCAAGCCAATTTCACCGCCTTATGTTAATCGTCTTCGCTGCTTCTCTCAAACCGAGTTTGACAATCTATTTGTCCTACGATTCGCCTTAAGTAAGACTTCAATTTTTTAGAATTTCTGACTCTTTTGATTTTAGTATTTGATATTATAGGGACGGTGTATGATTGACTCGGAAAAAAACGTTTCTTAGTTTACTTCTTTAAGGACGATGTATGATTTACTCGGAGAAAAACGTTCCTTAGTTTACTTCTTTAAGGTGGAATTTATAATGCATTGGGCTTTGACATTCTCATGTGGTTATTTCTGTTGTACGTAGAGAAAACTTTTGAGGATTTTCTATGAAACTCTATACGAGCTCTTGCTGACAGATACGTGGCCGCAATTTGGTAAAAATAGCTTTATCTTGTTTTGCTTATGGGTTACCATTCAACAACTATTGGTTTCTTCAAAAAAGAAACACTTGATTTCGATTGCAAGTGATATGTGATCTCGTTGTTTAATTATGCAATTGAATCCAAAGAGCTTGTTATATGCACAAGCGAGCACTGAACTTTTAAGTGTGTGCACATCTTGTTGAAGCTTTTGATTTCCCAACACAATTTATTGGGACGGATAAACACATAAGCAAGAGGTTGGATTAGTGAACATAGGCGTTATCCTCCGTATTCACTAGCAACACCTATTTGATAGTGGAACTTTCTTTGTAGTTATGAATGAGGCTATTAACCAATAAGTAACAATTTTCTTTTTCTTTGGGAATTAAAATTAAAGAAGAGGAAGGGTTGTCTCCTTTGAGATGTAAAATTCTTCAAACTGAACTTTTTGTCCCAAGGCGTTTTAAGATTTATGATCATTACGATGGATACTTGAATTAGCTTAAAGGTCCTGCCTTTGAGAGGACACTTTAATAATAACACAAATATATTGGTTTGTCGATCTCTCGAAATAACTAATCTTGTCGTTCGCAAGAAGGAAAAAGGATGAGTCATAATTTCTTGCATCTTAAACGGGATGATAGAGAGCTTAATCTATCGATGAACAATGGATAGTCACGTCACAGTGATCCCTAAGCTTAATTTAGTTTCGGGACAAAATCTGGTAACCAATTGTTAGCTCAAGGTATTTTTCTGGACATTCGCCTTTGATTTCCGGTTTATGTATATTAATCAATTGTATAGATGTTTAGCGTATGTGGGCTCGAAGCAATTGGCGTATAAACGTTTAACATACATGGACTTGAAATTTCAGTCGATATATTACAGTTGTGATCTGAATAAACATGTATGGATATAAGTTCCTTATTGAGAGACGTTAATGCATGAGAACTTTATGAGAAGTCAAACATGCAAGGAAGTGATTGACGTATAAAAAGTTTTTAAGTGACGAATTCAATTGCTAGTTGAAGTAGTTTTAGCTCAACAAACATTTAAAGACCATCGAGAATTAAGGAGATTGTTAGACGTACCGGTGAAAATCACTATTTGTCATTAAAACTACGCACTTCGCGTGCGTAGTTAAGTGGACTTCAACTACGCATATGAGTGCGTAGGTGGAGTCCAGGAAAAATAATTAAAAAAATAAAAAAAAATGAATTACGCAGTTGGGTGCGTAGTAAAAGTAGAAAATATATATATATTTTTTAATTACTACTACGCACCCCAAGTGCATAGTTGAGTGAGTTTTCAACTTCGCGTGCTCAACTACGCACGCGAAGTGCGTAGTTACGGACAAATAATATCGCCAGTACGTTTATAAAACACGAGAATTAATACCTTAAGAACTTATCCTTTTTAAATGACCAACAAGTTGACCCTAAAAATATCAGTCGATTAACACAAATGTATAAAATATTATTTGAAAAATATTTTTACCTTATAAGATTATTATAATACTCTAACTTTAACATATAAATATATAATGTTTATATTATTTCGTAAGTACTCACCAATTCACAAATGTATAAAATATAACAATAAAAATGTTACATCTTCTTTGTTCTTTAATGATGACATTCAAAAATATCTAAGATAATTTTTAAATTGAACTTTTTATAACTTCTATTTATTTAACATTTATATTTCAATTTTAAAATTAAATTTTATTTTCCTATATAAATTATTAGTTCACTTACATTTGTAATAGTTATCAATATTAACATATTTTTACATTATATGATTATTAAAAAATGAGAATATATAATATTTTTTTTAATTAAACTATTTTTTATTGTTTATCTATAATATAATTAATATATCAATAACATAGAAAATTAATTTTAACTTCTCTTTAATTATTTTATTTAAATTACAATACATCAAAAGAGAATAATAAAATAAGTGAAGTTAAATAATTGAATAAATATCATGTACACGAAATTTTTGAAAAAATCATAATATATATATATATTCAATATGTAAATTGTAGTAAGAAATATATTTACATAACATGATATATAAAAATAGTAATCTTTATAGTTGTTGTATCTAAAAAGATATAATTCAGTATTACTAATGTTAATATATTAGTTTAGGTTAAATCATGTGCATTGCACGGGAATTACGTTAGCTATTACTATGAGTTTATTTTATTTTGGTATCACTATTTATTTTTTCAAATTTCAACAAAAAAATACATTCATTTTTAAAAAATTACAAAAAAAAAACTTGGTAGTACAATAAAAACGAACAAAATTTTCTCCTAACGTCCTCTCCACACGCACGCACAAACGCGCACACACAATATATATATATATATATATATATATATATATATATATATAGAGAGAGAGAGAGAGAGAGAGAGAGAGAGAGAAGAAACCCATAAGATCCGTTGGATTAAAGTTCATAAAAGTCCATTATTAAAAGTTATATATGGTAGTATATTGTATTAAATAAAAAAAGGGACATCTTCTTTCCTCTAATAGAAATATAGTTTAATTTATGACTAAAATATTCAAAAATAAATGTTCATTCCTTAATTAAAGTCTTTGCCTAAAATATATCTATTCTTGTTAATGTTCATACAAATTCTATAATTTTAACGACCTAACATATATTTTATAACGACCATTATAAATTTTTAACGACCTAACATTATATATGCAAAAATAACGACCTACCTATAAAATAAAAAATCTAGTTTTAATGACCTAACACTATATATTTTTAACGAGCATTACAATTTTTTGAATGTTTTAACGAGCATTACAAATTTTAACGACCTAACATATATTTTTTAATGAGCATAACAAATTTTTAACGACCTAACACTATATACGCAAAAATAACGACCTACCTATAAAATAAAAAATCAAGTTTTAACGACCTAACAATGTATATTTTTAACGAGCATTACAAATTTTTGAATATTTTAACGAGCATTACAAATTATAACGACCTAACATATATTTTTAACGAGCATTACAAAATTTTAACGAGTGTGATATATAAAAATTAACGAGCAATATGTATATGAACAATAAATTGGGTTAGGGTGGAAGTTATATTAATATATTCAGCCCAAATTTTTTTTTTTTTCTTCCTAATATGTATTTTATTTAATTAATGAACAAGGAAAATTGCACATTCTAGTGATTCTCTTCTTTAAAAGCCTATTTTGCACCTTCCATCATGAGCGTACAATTTTTAATCCAACGGATTTTAGGGGTTCCTACTCCCTACTCTAAGAGTTGTTCAAACCGGATCCCGACCCTATATTTATGTGTGTGTATATATATATATATATATATATATATTGTGTGCGCGCGCGTGCGTGTGTGGAACCTTTCTTAGAGTAGGGAGTAGGAACCTCTACCATCCATATGATTGTTTTGTGTGAACGTCCCTGATTAACAGTTGTATTTGGTAATATTGAAATTATTATTGATCAAGATATTCTATTGCCTAAATTAGATCTGTAGTAATATACCAAATAAGTTAAAAAAATATGCTATATTCAATATTCACAATCAGCGTATACGTAGCTAGAGATTAAACAAGAGCTAAAATAAATAAATATAAATAAAACATATATATATATATATATATATATATATATATATATATATATATATATATATATATATATATATATATATATATATATATATATATATATATAAAGAAGGTAAGAAATGTAAACACAAACCAAAAACCAATAGACGAGAGACTTGATCGACTAATTTAGTCTAATCGAACGGGTTAAAATGCGAGTTTAAAATTATAAATTAGTGTATACTTAGTTAGAGATTAAATAAGAGCGAAAACTCAAGCTTTTGTAAGAACAATCGCTGGACCTCCTAGGGGATGTGTTGCGTGCATGCTTGACTACTTCGTAAAACTGTTTAGATAATAAAGGAGAGAGAAAGGAGAAAGTTTGGATCTTTGTACATCTAGGAACTAGATAATAGAAGAGGTAAAGACAAACATTAGGTATTAATTAAGTAAAGCACTTACAAAGTCTAGATCACAACAATATGCATACAATTAACATAGGTACTAACTAGAAATTGCAAAATATAGAATGTAAGTCATAGTTGTGTGAAAAGACAACGACGTTTTTTGTCACGTGCTCAAAACTTTGCTTGACATACATCAATATTGTCATCCATTGATTCTCACATACTTAAGACGGCACCTTATCTTCACATAGAACCCGAAATGAAGGTATGAGAGCTAGACCGTCATCAAAACAATCATCACCTTAAAGAACATATAGAAAATGAACACTCCAAACACTACCATAACTTATATAGAAAAACATTCGATACATAGATATATTCAATCCAACAAATATATCAATGTAGTCAGGCTCACCATGACCCTACAAAAAATATAATTAGCCAAACATACCTAAAATAAACTTGCAAAGCTTTATTGATCGAAAGAGATGCATTCGAGCGACCAATGATACGTGATGTAATCACTATCAATTTAGGTAGTTTTTAGAGTCGGTTTTATGTTTTTGAGTCATATTATGTTACTAATGCCTTGATCCAGATAAAAGAGTCAAAATGAAGCAAAAGAAGGTATTAGCAACACTTAGGAGTTGAAGCAAAGAGACGAAGACAAGTTTCTGGTGCCTCACCGCCCCCGCGGAGAAGTGTCACCGCGCCTGCGGTGACACCCTTGCCGAGCGCCGCAGCCAGCGGCCTCACCTGCGCCGAACGAAGCATGTTACCGCACCCGCGGCCGCCTCTGGCCGCCCCTGCGGTGACAACCCTGGAGTCCCATGACGAGCACCGCGGCCAGCGCCTTCGCCCGCGGCCAAGAAGAGCCTGTCACCGCCCCCGCGGACGCCTTTGTCCGCCCCTGCGGTGACTCATCCTGAAGAAGCGAAGACGGCGCCCCAGCGCCCTTGCCAGCGGCCTTGCCAGTGGCCTTGTGAAGCCGAAGATCCAGTGTCACCGCCCCCGCGGTGACTCTGGGCCGCGCCTGCGGATCTTCACCAGAAACGCCCGAAGTTAAAGAGTCAGACGTTTCAAAGAGCATTGAAGAACCCGCTCCCGCGGGTGTGACGAGCCGCCCCTGCGGCCAAGAAGAAGATGGAACGTTTTTGCCTAAACCGCGCCTGCGGCGCCCTTGGTCGCAGGTGCGGGTTAGCGTCAGAGGACTTTACTCAGCTGTTTTCGTCGGCTTTATGGCCTTAAGTGTGGCTGTTTGCACAGACTTTAATCCATTCTTAATGGTAGCTGTTTGCACAGCCTCTTTACTCCTTTTTAATGCATTTTGTAGTATAAATAGAGCCCTTGGCTATAGCTATTTTCATCTCATTTTCCACACAAAAACCTCTATTTTCTAGTGTCTTTTGTAATGAGTTTCTAAGCTCCCTTGGCTACATTGGGTTGATTGAAGCTACATTACTATTTGGTTGTAAGTTCTTCTAATATAAGTTTAAGTTCATTATCCTTTGTGTTATTTTCCTTGATCTTTAACTTATGTTTGCATGTTTTTATCCACTTAGATTGATCACCTTAAGTGTACTAATGCATGCAAAATTCTAGGATTAATTGATTCCGGGTTCGGGTCCTTAATCTAGTAGCAAACCCATAGGTAAAAACTGGTTGCGATTACCTAAGGGAAAGGAAAATAACAATAAAGAAAGATTTAACGGGTTGTTTTATTCTTCTTTATATCTCTTTATCTTTATTAGAATGGTAACTTGTGGTTTAATCTTGTAGGTTTACGGATTAATAAACTAGTTAAGTTGTGTTAATGCCGGTTGGCTTAACACATATCTACGATCGAGATGAGAACATCGGTGAACAACTTATAAAAAGAATCAACCAAGTAGTGTGTATGCTAAGATCCAACCTAGTGTAGTTCTTTAAATCAACTTTTCACCAACTTTATAATTGTCTTTGTCTTGTTTTTATTTCAATCCAAATCCCCCCCATTTGTTACCAAATCAATATTTAAAATAATAAAAACTCGATAAAACTCCCTTGGGTTCGAACCTTACTTAATCACTATACATTGGTTAGTATTAAGTTCGGATTTAACTTGATAAGTTTATAATAACGACCTTAGGAAATACGCTTGTCAAATTTGGCGCCGTTGCCGGGGAGTTTAATTTTTGTTTTTGTTATTTTTGATTATTGATTATTGGTTTGGACCATTTTCATGGTTCAAACCCGTGCTACTAACTTAGAATTTGCCCCTTTTGATCCAGAAATCGAAAGGACATACCATCGGCAAAGAAGACAAAGTCGGAACGAAGAAGAAATGGCGAACCGCACACTCCGACAACTCACGCAGCCGGATTTGACTCAACACCCCTTGCGGTAACCATACCGGCAATTGGAGAAGGGGTCAACTTCGAGCTCAAGTCGGGCTTGATCCATTTGCTACCTTCCTTTCATGGGCTGAGCGGAGAAGATCCCATCATGCACTTGGAAAAGTTTCATACCGTTTGCATGAGCATGAAGCCGGCAAACGTGACCGAAGAGCAAATCAAGATGAGAGCCTTCGGTTTTACTCTCAAGGATGCGGCAGATGATTGGTACTACCACCTTCCATCCGGTAGTATCGATACTTGGGAGAACCTCCACAAAGCCTTTTTGGAGAAATACTTTCCAGCCAAGAAGGCCAACAGCTTGAAGAAGGCAATAAGCAACATCGAGCAAGAAGCGGATGAAACTCTTTATGAGTATTTTGCTAAGCTGAGATCAAGCTGCCCCTTCCACGGCTACTCAACCCAAGACCTTGTGTTGTACTTGTACAACGGGCTCTTGGACAACGAAAGAAGGATCGTGGATGCCGCTTGTGGAGGCAACATTCTAAACTCCACTCCCGAGATTGCTATGGAAAAGATGCAAGAAATGGCGGAAGGAACGAGGAACTTTGGTAGATCCTCTACCAAAAAAGGAGTCCATGCCATCAACCCCAGCCGTCCGGAACTTGTGCAAGAGATTGCGGAACTAAAAGAGATGGTGAAGAGGCTCACCTTGATGGGAACTCCACAACAACTCAAGGCTTGTGGAGTATGTGTCGATCCTTTCCACCCACGGACTTGTGCCCACAAGTCCAAGATGACTCCGCTGCTGAGGTGAGCGCCATGGGATATGGTCAACAACAACAACAACGCCAACGGGACAACCCATATGCTCAAAATTTCATCCCGGGTTGGCGTGATCAACAAAACTACCGGTGGAGGGATCAACAAAACAAACAACAACAGCAGCCCCGCCAAGGTAAGTCCCAATCCACTGATGATATGTTACATGTTTTGACTAAACACTTTGCTACTCATGTCCAAACCACAGAATCTAGCATCAAAAATCTCGAGAAACAGGTTGGACAAATGGCGGAAGCCATCACAAGGATCGAAGCTCGATCCTCGGGGAACCTGCCCTCCCAGACCGTCATGAACCCCAAGGAGAATGTTAGTGCTCTAACATTAAGAAGTGGAAGGCAAGTGCAGCCAAAGCCAACTTTGGTTCCAAAGGAAACGTCCTCTGACGCTTATCCACCCCCGCGGCTGGATAACCCGCCCCTGCGGTTTGATAACCCGCCCCTACGGCTGGATAAGTCCGCCCCTGCGGTTTCTTCCCCTGAGTCGCCGCCCCCGCGGCTGGATGAACCCGCCCCTGCGGTTAAGACGTCAGAGAGTTCTTTGGAGGAGGATTCTTACATCCGTCCAAATTTTCCACCACTATATGCTGAGAAACCACCGGCCCCCTTTCCAGAAGCACTCAGGGAGCGAAGGGTGATCGAGGATAAAGATCTCTTTGAGACCTTTTCCAAATGTGAGGTAAACATCCCACTCTTGAAACTTGTGAAGAGTATTCCTAAATATGCTCGATTTTTGAAGGAAATCTGCACGGTCAAGAGGAACCAGAAGCTGAAAGGGAAACAAAAAGTCCAAGTGAGTGAGCATGTCTCTGCGGTTTTCCAACAAAGGATGCCCAAGAAATGTAGTGATCCCGGCATGGTAAGTATCCCTTGTGTCATAGGAGAAACTCGTTTCGATAAAGCCATGCTAGACTTAGGTGCATCAATAAACGTGCTTCCATATTCTTTCTATCAATCACTTGGTCTTGGACCACTGCATGAAACTCGAATTGTCGTCCAACTAGCCGATAGGTCTAATGTGTATCCTAAGGGAATAATTGAAGATGTCCTTGTAATGGTTGACAACTTGATTTTTCCGGCAGATTTCTTTGTTTTAGACATGGAACATGATATGCATGCCGCACCCATCTTGTTAGGAAGACCTTTCTTGAAAACGGCTAAAACAAAAATAGATTATGTAAGTGGGAAATTGAGCATGGAATTTGATGGTGAAGTTATTGAATTTAACATATATGATGCCATGAAACACCCCATTGATGATCATTCTCTATGCTCCATTGACATAATTGAACCAATTGTGCAAGATGTGTTTAACATTTCTGATTTTGATGAACTAAAAAGCATAATTGAAAATGACATTGATGCTCATAAATCGGAATATGCTTTGACCTCTAATATGTAGGATGTTCTAGCCCAAGTGGATAGCCACACAAGGCTCCCCATCACCCCTTTGGCCATTGGGCCCACTCTACTAACCCCAAGCGAGAAGCTTGTTCCATCTATTGTGCAGGCCCCGGAGATAGAACTAAAGGAACTCCCCCAACATCTCAAATATGCATTCCTTGGTGACAATGACACATTGCCCGTAATTTTGTCTAGCAAGTTGTCACCACAACAAGAAGAGAAGTTGGTGGAAATGCTAAAAGAGCACAAGACGGCCCTTGGGTGGACTATAGCGGACATAAAAGGGATTAGTCACTCCACTTGCATGCACCGGATCCTCCTTGAGGAAGATGCAAAACCTTCAAGACAACCTCAAAGGCGGCTCAACCCACCTATGATGGATGTAGTGAAAAAGGAGGTTTTGAAGCTCCTTCAAGCGGACATGATCTTTCCGATCTCGGATAGCAAATGGGTTAGTCCAACCCAAGTTGTTCCGAAAAAGGGAGGAATCACCATGGTGGAGAACCAACATGGAGAAATGGTGCCAAGTAAGACTCAAACCGGATGGAGTGTTTGCATCGATTACCGTAAGTTGAACACGGAAACTAGAAAGGACCACTTCCCTCTACCATTTATTGATCAAATGCTTGAACGTCTTGCGGGACATCCTTACTATTGTTTCTTAGATGGATATTCAGGGTATTTCCAAATAGCCATAGCCCCGGAGGATTAAGAGAAAACAACCTTTACATGTCCTTTTGGCACTTTTGCGTACCGTAGAATGCCATTTGGACTATATAATGCTCCCGGCACCTTCCAACGGTGCATGATAAGTATTTTTTCTGAATACATTGAAAATTTTATTGAAGTTTTCATGGATGATTTCACCGTTCATGGAAATAGTTTTGATGCATGTTTAGAACACTTAAAACTTGTTCTTAAAAGATGTGTAGAAACTAACTTAGTTCTCAACTCGGAAAAATGTCATTTTATGGTGGAGCAAGGAATTGTACTAGGCCATATAATCTCATCTAAAGGAATAGAAGTAGACAAAGCTAAAATTGATGTTATCCAAACTTTACCTTATCCTACTAATGTGCGTGAAATCCGTTCTTTTTTAGGCCATGCAGGGTTTTACCGGCGGTTCATCAAGGACTTCTCAAAGATCTCCGCACCATTGTGTGAACTATTGAAGAAGGATGCCACTTTCATAGTAGATGAAAATGCAAGAAGGCCTTTGACACATTAAAAGAATGCCTCACAAGTGCCCCGATAATCCAATCACCAAATTGGGAGAAGCCGTTTGAAATAATGTGTGACGCTAGTGATTACGCTGTAGGAGCGGTCCTGGGACAAAAGGACGGGAGAGCCTCACATGTAATCCACTACGCATCAATGACCTTGAACGGAGCTCAAAGGAACTACTCTACAACCGAAAAGGAGATGTTGGCTGTGGTCTTTGCTTTGGAAAAATTCAGGCAATACTTGCTAGGAGTCAAGGTAATAGTGTACACTGACCATGCAGCGTTACGCTATCTCATGACTAAGAAGGAGACCAAGCCAAGGTTGATTCGTTGGGTCCTACTTCTAAGTGAGTTCAACTTAGAAATCCGGGACAAGAAAGGAGCGGAGAACCTTGTGGCCGATCACCTGAGTCGGTTGGTACAAAAGGAAGAAGATCCAGCAAAAGGAAAAGCCATCCTAGGAAGTTTCCCGGACGACACTTTTTACACAACTCTCTGTTGTGTATCCGCTCCCGCGGCCAAGGAGGGCCGCCCCTGCGGCAAACCGCCCACGCGGCTAGATCTGGCCGCCCCTGCGGCTAACTCTGCAGAAACGTTGTATAAGCTTCATTCCTTTTTTGCGGACCTCGTGAACTTCCTTGTCAGAGGCGAATACCCACCAGATTTCACCAAAGCTCAGAGGGAAAAGGTGAAAGCCGAGGCTAGGCACTATGTTTGGGACGATCCTTACTTATGGAAGCATTGTAGTGATCAAGTAATTCAATGTTGCATCCCGGACAACGAGGTACAATATGTCCTATCATTTTGTCATTCTGAAGCATGCGGAGGACATTTTAGGGCTAACAAAACAGCTAGGAAGGTATTAGAAGTTGGTTTCTTTTGGCCACACATTTTTCGAGACGCTTATGCGTTTTGTAAAGTGTGTGATAGGTGTCAAAGAATAGGTAATATCTCTAGGAGAAATGAAATGCCTCAATCATCACTTATTTTTTGCGAAATTTTTGATGTTTGAGGGATAGATTTTATGGGCCCTTTTCCTAACTCCTTTGAGAATACTTATATTTTACTTGAGGTGGACTATGTTTCCAAGTGGGTGGAAGCAAAGGCCACCAAAACTGATGATTCTAAAGTTGTGACAGCTTTTCTTAAGGACAACATCTTTGCAAGGTTCGGCATCCCCAAGGCTTTGATAAGAGATAGGGGAACGCACTTTTGCAACAAGACGATCACCGCCCTCCTCAAGAAGTATCATGTCCATCAACGAGTTTCCACGGCATACCACCCACAAACCAATGGGCAAGAGGAAGTGTCAAATCGGGAGATCAAGACGATCCTCGAAAAGACGGTTACCCCCGGAAGGAAGGATTGGAGCTTAAGGCTCAACGATGCTTTATGGGCATACCGCACGGCGTACAAGACCCCCATTGGGATGTCACCATTCCGGCAAACACCCCCAGATGTCACCATTCCGGCTTGGTTTGAAAAAGTGCAACATGAACATGAGTGAAGTCGGTGAATTCCGGAAACTCCAATTACAAGAGCTTGAAGAACTGAGGCTCGATGCATATGACCATGCCACAACATACAAGGAAAAAACCAAGGCATGGCATGACCGGAATATCCTCCGAAAAGACTTCAAAGCGGGTAACAAAGTCCTTTTATTTCAATCACGTTTGAAGCTTTTTGCAGGAAAACTTCGCTCAAGATGGACAGGTCCGTACGTCATAGCCGAAGTCCATCCACATGGTGCTGTGGATCTTTACGATCCACAAACACACAAGATCTTCAAAGTCAATGGACAAAGGCTCAAGCTATACCATGAGGGAGTGAAGATTGATCCAATTGATGAGATGGTCTTGGAGGAAGCCCAAGCAGAGAAGTGAAGGCCTTACGTCGAGCCAACGACGTAAAACAAAGGCGCTGCTCGGGAGGCAACCCGAGAAAATAAGAGAAGAGGAGGTTCTGACGTTCTGTCAAGAAAACCGCACCGCGGACCAATGTCACCGCCCCGCGTGACACACACTCCAGCCGCCCCGCGCTGAGCCGCGCAAGCACAAAGCTGTCACCGCCCCGCGGTGACAGACCCCGCCCCGCGATTTTCCCTTGACGAACGTTCCCGGCGCTGGTCCTGCGTCTCCACTTCCCTTGTCACCGCCCTGACAAGCCACCGCCCCTGCGGTTTAAGCCAGAAAAGAAAAAAAATAGGATCGGGATTTTAAAATCCTAACCCACTCACCTCCCTCACTCTTCTCACACATACCACCCCGAAAAAATACTCCACTCACTCACAACCCTCACGCCCAGCGCCGTCAAAGCCTTCCTACGCCACCCAACCACCACGCCCCTGCGCCACTTCGCCCGCCCCTGCGCCACGTCGGTTTGCTCCTCCTCCTTCCGGCTGCACCTTTCCCTAACCCACAATCTCACAAAACCTAACCCTAATCTATCACCCCACTCACCACCTCCAAAAACCAACCGTCAACCACCGTCGGGAGCACCAACGACGCCGGAGAAGCGACACAGGAGCGCCACCGCGTTCTGTCGCAGTTCGTTCCCAGACTTCGACCGCCCGCCCGCGGCACGCCTCGACGCCCTGCGCCTTACCGCCCCGCGGCGCACTTCACCGCCCCTGCGGGTCTTCACACGCCCCTGCGGATAAAAACAGAAGGTCATCCCCTTATTTTTCCTTTGTGAAATTCTTATTCTTTGATTGAAATTGTGATTAGAATGGATGCAACACGCGAAATNAAAAGGAAATAGCCCGCAAATAAAATATAATGCGCCAAAAAAGGAAAAAGCCTGCAAATAAAATATAATGCTTTGGGAAATATCTCGGTCTGGATCTCGGCCGAGATTGGTCGATGTCGGGGCCGAGATATCGACTTCGTACTTCAGCGTCATGGATCTCGGTCAAGTCACCCGAGATACCACGCGAGATGCCGACCGAGATATTGCAGCAGTAGCTTCCAAGCCTTCCATCTTGGCCCGAGATAAGTGGAACTCGGCGGAGATGCTTCTTGGTTGGTCCCTTCATGCCTTTAGCTTGATTCCTAGCCCTTTCCCGTGCACGTATGCTTGCTCCAATGCATCCACTTTGAGGCTTAATGTAACATCCGGAATTTTTATTCCGGACTTTGAGCGTTTTGTAAATCTTCTCGCAGGCACGAGGTGCAGAGTGCCGGGATTTATTCCTAAAATCCCGAGCCGACTCGTCGTTTTTCCCTTTTTCCGCTTTCCGACCCTTCGTTCCGAGTTGAGGTGACAAGGGGACATTTCCGACCCCTCGTTCCGCGGTGAGGTGACAAGAGGTCAGCTGACCCCTTGATCCCCTCTCCACATTTTCAGCTCTTGTCCCCTCCCTCTTTCTCCTCTCTTTCTCTTTCACGTTAGTTTTCTTTCCTCTCTTCTCTCTCTTCTCTCTCTTTGTTCTTCTTTCTTCTTGGGAGCTCTTGCATGTGTGGACTGCAGTAGAGGGAATCCAGATCAAGTGTGGTAAGCTTCTTCCTCTCCCTTCCTTCTCCTTCATTGCTGTTTTTTCTTTCTTCTTCCCTCCTTCATCCATGGCCATGGATGAAGCTCTTGAGAAGCTTTTTCTCTCAAATCCTTGCTTGTGTGTGTTCTTAGCTCGATTAGGTCGGGGAGAGGAGTCTAAGACCATTGGTTGGTGTTTGGAGAAGATCCAGCAAGGAGAGGAGGACTTTGGAGCCAAGGATCCACGACCGAAGACGAGTTTCTGCAGCGAAACCGCGGGGGCGGCTCATCACGGCCGTAGGTACGGCTCATCACGCCGCAGGGCAGCTCCGGGCTCCAGGACGCCAGACCGCCGCAGGTGCGTCTGACCACAGCCGCAGGGGCGGCTCCTGCCACCGCAGGGGCGGTGCCTGCTCCGCCAAAAGGCCGCAGGGGCGGCGCCAGCATTCCGCAGGGGCGGCGTCTGCTCCGCCATGGCGCTAGCTTGACTCCGCGGCTTTGTTTCTTCGACAGTAGGTTCCTCTCCTCCCTTCCCCTTCGTTCATTCCTTAACTTTGTAGTTGTATCTTGTTAGTAGCATGCCTAGGATGGATCCAGAGTAGCTTGAGATGTCACTTAGTGGTTGTGAACCTAGGAGCCCTTAAGGCTCGATGTAGTGATGGTTATGAGATTGTTGAGCATGATGGACCTTCTAGGCTTTTACTTTGTTCTTGGTTGTTGAGTATGATCATATGAGAGTTAGTAGGCTGTTGAGAGATCTCCTCATGCGTTGAGTGAGATGTGAGTATGATAGGTTCTAGGATGCGGTCCTAGAATGAGAGTCAAATGATCTTGGGTAGATCATTTGTGTAGAAGTCCTAGACTTCTTGAGTTGAGCGGGTTTTGATGGATATCTTGTTGTGAGCAGGTTGTATGCTTCTTCCCAAGGGAAGCGAGAGCGTTTTGTGAGTTAGCGTTTGGGACGAGGTAAGTCTCCGGACTTACTTAGCTCGTATTTTACGTATTGGCATCGATGTGTGTTGGTGGTGTGTGTTTGTGTTCTTGTTTATGTTATAAACAACTAAACTGGTAAATAGGACCACCGGCCTTATATATTTTTGGCCCAAGTGTATGATAACGGGCGGTAACATCATCTGCCTAGCTCTTGCGAGAGTCTAGGAGGTTCTCGTCGACTAGCCCATGCGGGTAGACGGTCGGATGCATCAGTACCATTCCTTGCCGGTAAGTAGGGACCGAGGCGAGACCACGGTGGTTCTCGTGTCACAAACCTAAGTTGAATTAGAACGGGATACGACTTAATAATAAAAAGATAATAAACCGGACTTGTGTGTTTTGGAGTATGTTTTGTGTTATGTTGATGTATGTGTGTATGTGCCTTCACCTCTTTTCTAATGCTTCGAATATGAGCTAACGGTTTTAAACCGTTGTGTAGATGCCTTGCAGGTTAGGGACGCCGCCGAGTGAGGTGGAGGAGTGGACAACCGGGGTCTCCGTACATTATAGGACGGGGACGTCTTTGGGGTTATGTCTTGTTTTGTTGGATTGTGTCGTACGGTTTAAGTTTCTTATCGCGTTGTGTTGTTTTGAGTACTCGGCTGAGTTTCCACTTTGTATTCTTACCTTTCAGTTTCTCGCATACATTATAAACGAATTTGAGTTTTGCCTTTATATGTGCCTTGTTGGAAAGGTCCGGTGAAATTGTTGTCACGCAAAGGGTCGGGACCCATTGTGAGGTCTCGCCCGTAGCATCCCGAGTCCCGCGGATTAGGGGTTTTACAAAAGTGGTATCAGAGCCCTAGGTTGACAACAATGGCACTCACAATCTTTTTAAAGGCCGAATGAGGGATAAACAGAACCCATACGGGTTCTGACTTTTCGTTTTCAAAATCATGTGCATGATTCGGGTTTGGGTTAGAAGGTACGGGACCACCACTTCTTCCGCAAACCTCGGCGACATAGATCTTTGGATTTGACGTATGTATGTATATTATTACGTAGTTATTTATATATATGGCCTTAGGATGTTTTTGGATTTGTATGTACCTAGCTATGTATGTGACCTTAGGATGTTTAGGGCTTGTATGCCTTGGATGTATATTGTGATCATGCTTACCTTTATGCCTTTAGAAGTTTTATCACACCGAGTCGTAAGTATTACCTATGTATTTATACATAAGTAAACACCATACGCTATTAGATGGCAAGTACGAGAGCTACCGTTTACGTAGGACCCGCTAGAGGTAGACCCCCTCTTCCTCGTACCGTCCCGAGACGGGGACGAGTAGGAAGACCTCCAGGCGCGAGAGGTCGGGGACGTATCCCCATTGCGGACTCGCCAGTTGTGGATCCACTAGTAGTTGAGGTTCCCGTAGAGGACGTCGACGAGAGCATCGTTCCCGAGGCTGGGGATAGGACCGTTGGGAGGTCCGGGCGCAGAGTTCTCCATCTGCCAGGACCAGGGGAGCTTCCATTGGAGCTACCGTGTTTTAGGACTACGTACGGCGAGAACAATGGAGATAACAAACTTAAGTTCTTCGAGAAGACGCGTGGACAACTAAAGATGCGAATCGTGGAGGAGATGGGTGCATTCTAACAAGGTTAAAGGCGGTGTTCCATCATGAGAAGTGAAGCTTTCCTTAGACGCTCCTAAGCTTTGGAGTCAAGGTGGGATTCACGCGGAGTTGACCGGTTTCCGTTATGACGATAAAGCGAAGAAACGCCAAAAAGGAGGAAGTGTGTATAAATGATGATCCTAAGAAGATGAGAGCAATACGTGGATGCTAACTAACGTTAGCGATTTTGAGAAGACGCACTTAGAAGATATCATGAAGCGCGGTTAAGCCTATGAAGGTGAGTCATGTGACACAACAACGCCGAGAAGGGTATATTTATCTCGCAGAAGGAAAAGGAAGCGTGGAATGAAGAATGAGCTAAAAGAGTTTAAGGTAGAGTACCCGAGAGGATAGCCTTCATGAGAATGGTAACATGGAAGCATAAAAGAATGGTATGTCATTGACATGGAAGAAGGTCAGTTGTCTGCTAATTGGTGACAACCGAGAACGCGCATGTGCGGGTGGTTTATGGATGGGTGTGGGGGAGAGTAACCAGGCTGTGGGATCATATGGGAACGGTAACAAGAACTAGATTATATCTTAAACTCTTGATTTGAAGTTGTTATGGAGAACACCAGTTTGCGAAAAGAGAGACGGTTATCTCCATTTGTACATCGATTACAATGAGCCGAACAAGACGACAATGAAGAACAAGTACCCTTACCACGTTTAGATGATCTACTCGACCGGTTGCAAGGGTCGGTCGTCTCTTCTAAGATCGAGTTAAGGTTTGATTGTCACCAATTGAGAAGTCGATACTGGGATATTGCGAACACGGCATTCCAGACAAACCATGGTCACTACGAGTTGTAGTGATTCCATATGGGATTACTAATGCCCCAGATAAGACATTTTTGGTCTACTCTCGAAGAAGAGAAAAGTTGTATGACCAGTTGTCTCGGGATGACAACCCCCGAAGGATGTGAAAGAAGTTACAAGTTTTCTTGGATGTGCTGATCATTACCGGATTTGTGGAGAGATTCTCCAAGTAACACCAAGAGAGTTAAGAGGAGATTCATTGGTGCAACTGTTTTGAAATTTCCTCGAGGTATGATCGGTTTGAAGTGTACAAGTGATTCTTCAAGACATGGTCTTGATTGAGTATTGAGAGACGATGTAAAAGTTATAGTATACATGTCTCGTTAGTAGAAGCAGTGTGAAGCAAAGTATTTCCTTCATTACTTAGAACTTGCAACAAGAATTGAGGAAACGTAACATCAAAGTGTGGTTTGACAAGAACCAAAGCCAACGGTGTAAATTGGAAGTTCGATTTTCTTTGTTAAAGACAAGCAAAGAAGAAACATAATGGAAATGTTGTAGTGAGAAAGACCCGAGAATGAAGTTGAGTTTCCGATACATCGGACCTTTTTAAGATCTTAGAGCAAGTTGGGAAGGTTTTTTACCGGCTGGCATGGCTGCCTCCTAGAACGGTCAAGGAGGTGCGCAGTTTCTTGGGTTTAGCGGGATAATACCGCCGTTTTGTTGAGGGTTTCTCCGTGATTGTACGACCGCTCACTTCCTTGTTGAGGAAGTCTACCAGGTTCGTCTGGTACGAGCCTTGTCAGCGCAGTTTCGAGGAGCTGAAGAGGAGGTTGACCTCCACTCCCGTTTTAGCCCAGCCTGAGGGTGTAGAGGATTTTGTAGTGTACAGTGACGCCTCCAAGCTATGTTTGGGGTGCGTTTTGATGCAGAGGGGTAGGGTTATTGCGTACGCTTCTCGGCAGCTGAAGCCGTACGAGGAGAATTACCTTACCCATGATCTTAAGCTAGCGGCAGTGATTCATGCCTTGAAGATCCGGCGACACTACTTGTACGGGGCTACATGCCAGATCTTCACAGACCATAAGAGTCTGAAGTATATATTCACTCAGCGGGAGTTGAATAACCGCCAGAGGAGATGGTTGGAGCTGATTAAGGACTTTGACTTAGAGATTTGTACCATCCGGGGAAGGCGAACGTAGTCGCCGACACTTTGAGTAGGAGGTCACCTCAAGAGGAGGCTATAGCTCGGCTTACGGTTCATCCACAGTTGTAGAGGGATTTGATAGGTTTGGAGTTGGATATCCGGTTCCCGGGTACGAACTGTTGTTTGTCCGAGTTAGAGGTATTACCTGACCTGTCCGGTAAGATCCTGCAGAAGCAGGAGAGATGTCCCATTTTGTTGAGGATCCGGGACAAGATGTCCCGAGGAGAGGCACCGCAGTTTATCACAGGAGCAGACGGGCTATTGAGACGCCAGGGACATATTTTTGTACCGTCGGATCAGGAGTTGAGAGAGCGGATTTTGCATGAGGCACATTCCACACCTTACTCGGTACACCCAGGCACGAGTAAGATGTACCAGGATATTAGGAGGTTTTATTGGTGGGGCGGGCTCAAGCCCGATGTAGCTAGATATGTGGCCCGATGCGCGACCTGCCAGCAGGTCAAGATCGACCACCAGAGACACGGAGGAGAGCTTCACCCACTGCCCGTGCCGCAGTGGAAGTGGGAGGACATATCCATGGATTTCGTTACCGGTCTGAGACCGAGTAGGATCTTTGACGCGATATGGGTGGTAGTAGATCGGTTGACGAAGACCACGCGTTTCATTCCTATACGGGAAACGTGACCGGTGGGTCGTTTAGCCAAGGAGTTTACCCGTCAAATTTGTGAGATTACATGGAGTACCGAGGACCATCATCTCGGACAGGGAGGAGCGTTTTACCTCGAGGTTCTGGCAGCAGGTATACGCCGCCCTAGGTTCGAGTCTTCATTTCACCACCGACGGTCCTATCAACGTCGCTAAATCTGCGTAAACTAGGAAGAACTATCCTCCGTCTCCCATGTAGCCTCATCGGCTCCTCGCCTCGACCACCTCGGTCATATTAGCTAAATCATGCAACAACATCCAACTAGACATAAACGACATAAACCCAAAAACCGTCCCCGTCCTATAATGTACGGAGAGCCCGGTTGTCCACTCCTCCGACTCACTCGGCGGCGTTCCTAACCTGCATGTCATCTACACAAACGGTTTAAAACCGTTAGCTAATATTATACGCATTAGAAAAGCAGTGAAGGCACAAACACACCCATAGCACATAATATAAATCACACAAGTCCGTTTCTTTATCTTAATATCATCAAGTCATATCCCGTTCTAATTCAACTTCGGTTGTGACACGAGACCCCAATGGTCCCACCTCGGTCCCCCCTCCGGCAAGGAATGACACGGATGCCTCCGTCCATGTGACCCGCCGGGCAAGTCGCCGAGAATCTCCTAGACCCCGCAAGGCTAGGCAGTATTGTCACAGCCCGTTATCATACACTTGGGCCAAAATTATACATATAGGTCGGTGGTCCTATTTACCGGTTTAACAGTTATAGCAAAACATAAACACGCACTACCAAACACACATCAATGCTAATACGGAAAATACGAGCTAAGTAAGTCCGGAGACTTACCTCGTCACCAAACCCAAGTCAACCACACTCTTGCTTCCTTAAGGAGGAAGCCCACAACCTGCTCACAAGAGACATGCATATCAATACATACTCACACTCAAGAAGTCTTAGACTTCACTCTAGTGATCTACGCAAGATCACCTAACCCTCAAACTAGGAATGCATCCTAGGTACCAAGTACTCATCACACTCTCAACACATGCAACAGCCTACAACAGTCCATAATTCCACAAGGGTAATCCTCAACCAAAGAGGCACAAGCTAGCCTAGAAGGTCCATCATGCTCAAATGCTCATATCCATCACTTACATCGAGCCCTAAGGGCTCTTAGGTTCACAACCACTAAGTGGCATTCCAAGCTACTCTAGATCCATCCTAGGCATGCTACTAACATGATCCAACATCAATACTAAGGAAGGAACGAAGAGGAAAGGAGAGAGGGAACCTACTGTCGAAGAAATGCAATCGCAGAGTCAAGCTGGCGCCCCGGCGGAGCAGGAGCCGCCCCTGCGGAACCAGAGGCCGCCCCCTGCGGCTCTGCCGGCCGCACCCGCGGCGCTGTTTGGCGCACCCGCGGCGGAAGGGAGCCGCCCCCGCGGCGGTCTTGTCTTGGAGCCGGAGTCTGCCGCCGCCCCCGCGGCCATGCCGAGCCGCACCCGCGGCGCTGTTGGCCGCACCCGCGGCTCTGCCGGCCGTACCCGCGGCGGAAGGGAGCCGCCCCCGCGGCGGTCTTGTCCTGGGGCCGGAGTCCGCCGCCGCCCCCGCGGCCATGCCGAGCCGCACCCGCGGCGGTGCCTGGCCGCACCCGCGGCTGTGCTGAGCCGCCCCCGCGGCCTGCCACGCCCGCGGCGTGATGGTCCGCCACCGCGGTCGTGTTGTACAATGTCGTCTTCTTCGTCTTCGATCGTGGCTTCTTGGCTCCAAAGTCTTTCTTCTATTGCTGGATCTTCTCCAAACAACCACCACTGGTCTTCGGCACCTCTCCTCGACCTAATCGAGCTAAGAACCTAGACATGCAAAGAGTTGAGTAAAAACCTCTCGAAAGCGTCATCCATGACAATGGATGAAGGAGGGAAAAAGAGAGGGATGATCAGCCATGGGGAAGAAGGAAGGAAGGAAGGAGAGAAGCTTACCCCTTTAGATCTGTAGTTCCCTTGCTGCAGTCCCCACATGCAAGCTTCAAGCAACAATGGGGAAGAGAAGAGGAGAAGAGAAGAGAAGTGTGGAAGAAAACTAACGTGAAAGTGAAGGAAGGAGAGAGAGAGGGAAGGGGACAAGGTTGTCAAGATGGGACAGCAGCCATCTTGTCCTCTTTTGCCCGGAACGAGGGGTTGGAAATGACCCCTTGTCACTTCGACTCGGAACGAAAGGTCGGAACACGGGAAAAAGGGAAAAACGACGAGTCGGCTCGGGATTTTCTTAGGAATAAATTCCGGCACTCGGCATCTCGGACCTACGGGATAACCTACATGGCGCTCTAAGTCCGGAATAAAATTATTAAAATTTCGGGCGTTACAAAGCTTGTGTATCGGGCCCTGTCCGAAGCTTGTGTATCGGGCCCTGTCCGAAGCTTGTGTATCGGCCCTGTCCGAATCTTGTATGTCGGCCTTGTCCGAATCTTGTGTGTCGGGCCCTGTCCGAATCTTGTGTATCGGGCCCTGTCCGAATCTTGTGTATCGGGCCCTGTCCGAAGCTTGTGTATCGGGCCTTGTCCGAAGCTTGTGTATCGGGCCCTGTCTGAAGCTTGTGTATTGGGCATAACCTTTATTAAAACAATTTGGTTTTCATTAAACCAATTGGGTCTGGGCTTTTATTAAAACACTTGGGCCTTCATTAAACCAATTGGACTTGAGCTTTTATTAAAACATTTGGGCCTTCATTAAAACAATTGGGTTTGGGCTTTCATTAAACTAATTGGTTTTGGGCTTAAATAATTTTATATTCCTAATTTGCCCCTTCATTTAATCTTTAAGGATAAGTAAATGGGGCCTAGTTTGTCCATTGATAAGAAAAGGAGCTTACTTAGTGCTTATTTATACAAAAAGGGCCTACTCTCCCATTTAACCCAATTAAAATTAGAAATATATGAGGTACTAATGCACTTTATTTTAATCGGATACAAAGTGTGTACTTATTTTTAATATGAGGCATTAAGTATGCACTTTGAATTTTTTATTATTAGAAGAAAAAAAAAATATGTGTCTTATAATCTTAGGAAGAAGAAAATATATAATAGAAATATCTTAGAAAATTTTGGGAAGAAGGAAATAGATAATTGGGAGATCTTAAAAAATTCTAGGAAAAAAGAAAAAAAAGATAATTGAGATATCTTAAAAATCATAGGAAGAAGGAAATGTATAATTGATATATCTTAGAAAATTATAGAAAGAAGGAAAGTGATAATCCTAAGATGAAGAAAATAGATAATTGGGTAATTAAAATCATAGACTTGTTCGTAGGTTATATTTATTTCTATAAAAAAAACATTCATTCTCAACGTTGGGTATTGAAATCGGATAACTAATATTGAGTAACCAAAGTGGGTTAGCCGAAGTTGCGTAGATGAGTGAAGTTTGATATGTAATGTTGGGTATTAAAATCGGGTAACTAATATTGGAAAACCGAAGTTGGGTACCCGAAGTGAAGTTGAATATTTTAAGTTGGATAATGAAATCGGGTAACTTATATTGGGTAATCGAAGTTGGGTAAGCGAAATTAAGTAATCGAAGTGAAATTGGATATGTAATCTTGGGTATTGAAATCGGTAACTAATATTGGATAATAGAAGTTGCGTAACCGAAGTGAAGTTGGATATGTAATGTTGGGTATTGAAATCGGGTAACTAATATTAGGTAACCGAAGATGGGTACATGAGTGAAGTTGGATATGTAATGTTGGGTATTGAAATCGGGTAACTAATATTGGAAAACCGAAGTGAAGTTGAATATGTGAAGTTGGGTACTAAAATCGGGTAACTAATATTGGGAAACCGAAGTTAGGTAATCAAATTGAAGTTGAGTATGTAAAGTTGGGTATTGAAATCGGGTAACAAATATTGAGTAACTGAAGTGGGGTAACCAAAGTGAAGTTGGATATGTAACGTTGAGCATTGAAATCAGGTAATTAATATTGGGTAATCGAAGTTGGGTAACCAAAGTGAATTTGGATATGTAACGTTGGGTATTGATCGAAATCGGGTAACTATTATTGAGTAACCGAAGTGAACTTGAATATGTAACGTTGGGTATTGAAATTGGCTATCTAATATTGCGTAACCGAAGTAAAGTTGGATATGCAACGATGGTTATTGAAATCGGGTAACTAATATTGGGTAACCGAATTGAAGTTGGATATGTAACGTTGATATTGAAATCGGGTAACTAATACTGAGTAACTAAAGTTGGGTAAGTGAAGTTGGATATGTAACATTGGGTATTGAAATCGGGTAACTGATATTGAATAACCGAAGTTGGGTACATGAGTGAAGTTGAATATGTAACGTTGGGTATTGAAATCGGGTAACCGAAGTTGGGTATGTACATGAGTGAAGTTCGATCTGTAACGTTGGGTATTAAAATTGGGTAACCAAAATGAAGTTGCATATGTAACGTAGGGTATTGAAATCAAATAACTAATATTGGGTAATCGAAGTAAAGTTGGATATGGAACGTTGGATATTGAAATTGGGTAACTAATATCGGGTAACCGAAATTGGGTACATCAAGCAGGTTGGGTATTGAAAGTTGGGTATTATATTTTTTCCTTCTTCCTAGGATTATTTAAAGGAAACATTTCTTCACAAATATAAAAGTGCATACTTTATTTATACCCTATTAAAAAAAGTACATACTTGGTAAATTCACCCTTAAAATTAACTCAAAATATTTAACTTATAATTAACACAATATGAGAATATTATTGATTTTGTAGTCTTTCCTTCTTCTTTTTTGGGTATATATTTTGTTTCTTTAGTTAAGCAAATAAGATAAGCATTAGTTTAGGCATAATATTCTCTTTACAATTCCTTCACTATGTATTAAAGTGCTGAATCACATTCAACCACCGACTCACGGCAACAACATGACAGATCACAAGGGTATAGTTGATAACAGGGAGCTCGTTAGATGTGCTCGGTAATAAGGAATATAAGCTTCCCCATGGCTCGGATCATTTCCCTCTTAGCAAGGACAAGAGTAATTGCATGAAGAGTCTTCCCCATTCCCATTTCATCAGCAAGTATACCCTTTTTAATCACTGATTCCTCTTGCTTCATTGCCCAACCTAGCCATTCTTTCTGATACCTTAACAGGGGCAAAACTAATTCCTTAGATGATTCAATTATTTCACCTACAATTTCATTCTTTTGATTCAAATCAATATCTTCATTCATATGTTCATCTAGCCATTTGCTATCCTTTTTCTCCCAAATTTCCCACAACAATGGTACATTATCTTTCCGTCGCTTTGATTTCTTTTTATTCTTCAATACTGGAAAATTAATAACAAGCTCAACGAAAGCATCAAGTTTAATTTTGCTTCAAAGTCAGATTCGTCAATTGGTTCTGAATGTTTCTTAGAGCGCCCGATTCTTTTCTTAGGTGATGATTGTTTCTTCCTCCTCATATGACTACATTCAACATGCCATTCAATATCATCAAGACAACAACACACCATTGTCAAGGCTGCTTTTTTTACCGGTTTGTCTTGTCGCCTTCATAAGACACCACTCATGGGATTAAATAGGAGTTTGGGGATATAAATTGAGTACTCAGATGCATCGACCAAGAGAAGAAGAGAATAAGAGAAGATGTAGGTTCATACATGTGTGCCCATCATTTAACGCAACTTGACATTTTATCAATGTAACACCCCAAATCCGCGGGACTCGGGGTGCTACGGGTGAGACCTCACAATGGGTCCCGATCCTTAGCCTGACAACAATTTCACCGGACCTTTCCAACAAGGCACAAATAAAGGCAAAACTCGAAAACGTTTATAATGTATGCGAAAGACTGAAAGGTAAGAATACAATGTGGAAACTCAGCCGAGTCTTCAAAAAGACATAACCCGATACGGAAATCTAAACATACAATAACATCCACAACTAACGATATGAAACATAACCCAAAAACGCCCCCGTCCTATAATGTACGGAGACCCCGGCTGTCCACTCCTCCATCTCACTCGGCGGCGTTCCTAACCTGCAAGTCATCTACAACCACGGTTT
>CM008281.1:24352712-24393707 GCA_002319775.1 Fagopyrum tataricum | reverse complement strand
GTCAGACCCCTTTTGGGTTCTATTTATTTTATCTATTCGACTTTTATCGCAGATTACTAGTGCCATTTTTGTTGTCAACCTGGGCTCTGATATCCTGGTAAGAGCCTTAGTCTTTCGGACCGAGATTTGGACCTTAGCCGAGATTGGCTTTGGCCGACCGCACCGCGGCATGACTGCCGCCCGCGGTTTCCGCCCCTGCGGTTTCCGGCGGCTGCAGCCGGTTTTGTTGACTCCTTTGACCCGTGCTTTACCCTTTGCCTTCTTCTTTCTTCCCTTGGCTGAGCAAGGGTTTCTCACTCCATTTCCAGCTTTCCACGTCCTTCTTGCTTTCTTTTCTTTTCTTGATCTTGTGTGATTCTTCTTGTTTTGGAAGAGTTTTGATGTGGTTTTTGATGATGATGCTATTGATGTGTGTTGCTGTGCTTGGAAGCCAGTAAGGTTGTTGTGATTCAGCTAACCACAGTGTGGTAAGCTTCTTCTCTTTGTTCTTCTTCTCTTTTTCTTGATTCTTCCTCCTTAGCTTAGGATTAGATGTTTTGATCATAGATGATGTTGGAATGTGTATGTTATTGCATGTGTGTGATTTTTGGAATGAATAGACGTGATTTGATCACGTGAAGAGCCAAAGAGAAGCCGCGGGTTCACGTTCTGCACAGCGCCGCCCCGCCCTAGAAGCCGCCGCCCAAAGCCGTGCCGCAGCGCCGCGCCCTTGCGTTGCCCGTCCTGTCACCGCGCCTGCGGCTGCTCCCTGCCGCGCCTGCGGGTTTGTTCCGCTCCTGCGTCCCTTGATCACGCAGGTGCGTCTTGTCCCGGGACTACCTATAGTTGGGTAGCTCCTTTCCTTTCCTAGTATGAGGGAACTAGTACCATGCTAGGTATCGGATGTTGATGAGTATGATATAGATATGCCGGTTAGGGCTTTGAGGTTTACGAGTTGGATATGATCCTTATGGATCCCTTGGGTCTAGGTGTGACCCCTTTGTGTGATAGGAGTTTGATATATATATATATATATATATATGTATGCCTTGTATAGGCCGTGTTGTCCTCCAGTTTGGAGTGGACCTGAGTGAGAGCTGATCGTAGTGATACGACTTCTGAGATTGAGGTAAGTCCATAGGACTTAGCTACTATCCTTATATTGGATGTATGCTTGAGTGGTGTTTGTTATATGCTTTATAGCATGCGATATGGTTCATTACCGACCTATGTTATATTGACCCCCATTGTAGTGGTTGTGACAACTTACCTTTCATCCCGTAGTGGAGTCTGGGAAGTTCTCTGTAAGCTAGTTAGTTCTGGTATACGGGAAGGGCACCTACCACTCCATATGGTATACGGGAAAGTGCGCTGATACCACTCCAGCTAGCTATTGCACGCAGAGGCGAGGGTTATATATATTCCTCGTGTCACGTATATTCATATACATCTATTTATACGATTGAGTGTTTGGACTTATTAAAGATAATAAACCGGGTAAATGTGTGATATCATGATGAGTGTTAATATTATTGATATGTGTTTGTGCTCTAGCATCTTCTTATATATGTGTATGGTTAGCTAACGGTTTTATACCGTGTTGTAGATCCTTTGCAGGTTAGGAGAGCTGCAGAGTGATCCAGAGGGGTGATCTGCTGAGGGTTCCGTACACTGGGCGATATCGTGGGATTTTGGGTTATTTATTTTGTACGGATTTCTGTTTGACTTTGTACTCAGCAGTACTTGTATCATCCTTTTGATATATATATATTTATATCAGTTTTATGTCTTGTTTTAATCTATTGGTGCCTTGTTGTAAGATTCAGTGAACTTGTTGTCAGGCTAGGGTCAGGATCCATTGTGAGATCCTAGCCCAGTAGCACCTCGAGTCCTACGGATTTGGGGTGTTACAAAGTTGGTATCAGAGCCCAGGTTGACAACAATGGCACTAGTAATCTGCAATAAAGTTCGAATAGATAAATAAACAGAACCCGAAAGGGGTCTGACTTTTCAAAAGGTTTTGGTTTTGAAATGAGTACAAATGTTTTGGGATATCGTGTACGTGAGCCATCGCCCCTCTGAAGATCTCGGCAGTATATATATAGATATTCTGTTGTGATTGATTTGATATATACATATGGCATATATATAGCCTTCTAAGTTAGGTTTACGTCTTCTGCAGATGGTTCAGACTAGAGCCTTACCTGCAGCTAGACGAGGTAGAGGTAGACCCCCTCTAGGTAGAGGACGGGGTAGGACTCCTGCTGACGGTTCACATGCAGCGGGAGAGATACATGAGGAGGTTGCTGAGAGCGTCGTTCCTGAGACTGGGAACGGTGCAACTGAGAGATAGGGGGCACAGAGAGCCCAGTCTGGTGAGTCTGATCGTGTCTCCATGGGGGGATCAGAGTTCCGAGCTTATATCAGACGAGTAGAGGAGGCTGCCAGAGCCGGTAGACGTGCCCCAGATTTACAGGCACAGGAGGGACCATCTGAGAGGTCCCACACCGTTACTCAGGTGCCAGCTGTACCGGTACCTGCTGCTGAGATTGCCAGAGCACCAGAGGAGCATAGAGGGCCTAGACCAGACACTTGGTTGAAGGCTTTTCATCAGATGGGTGTAGCCCCTTTCACTGGGAAGGTGGGGTTAGAGGTTGAGCTCTGGATAGGGCATGTAGACTCAGCTCTGGAGTCTATTCGATGTCCAGCTGACAGACAGATCGAGCTGGTTCAGACTTTATTCCGGGACTTGGCACAACACTGGTGGAGATCAGTACGGGGTCAGGTTACCAGTTATGAGCATATGAGGACGATGATTAGAGAGCGTTTCTGCCCTGCCTCACTGAGGAGGGAGAAACTGCGAGATTTTGTTGAGGCTGGGTTTGAGGATGTACCAGTCTCTGAGGCCATCAGGAGGTTTCAGGAGGAGCTGGCATTACTGGGACCAGCTGCACCTTCTGCAGATCAGCACGTTTATCTCTTTTCCCGACGACTGAGGGATACTACCCGGACCTATATGGCGGGTTTCCATTGTGAGTCCTTGATGGATTATCAGGATAGAGCTTCCGACTATGAGAGGGAGCGAGCTGGACAGAGGAGAGCTTCTCAGACCGGAGGGTCTGAGAAGAGACAGCGTACAGGGCAGACCAGTGGTACTGGTGGTACTGCTAGTGGTTGGCGTGGTCAGAGACGCCAGAGTCAGCCCTCATCTGCACCGGTTGCAGATAAGGGACGTCAGTGTTTTAACTGTGGTGATCCAGGGCATATGAGGCCCGAGTGCACGAGGCCATTAGTGACTTGCTACACCTGTGGTAGGCAAGGTCACAGAGCTGTTTACTGCCGCCAGGGGAGCTTCATCTCAGCAGGGTTCTTCCCTGCCAGTGCAGCGGGAGGTGGGCAGAGGCCACCTCAGCAGCAGCAGATTCAGGGACAGCAGAGGGTCCCAGATCGCCCTACGACTCAGGGATCTGCTCCTGGGCCGAGTAGAGGCAGAGGTCGTGGTGGGGCACCACTGATACCAGAGGCCCACAGGGTCGTGTTTTTGAGTTGAGGAGTGCAGAGGAGCCAGCTGCACCTACTGCTACAGGTACCATTCTGATTCATGGTTTACCTGTTAGAGTTTTATTTGATACTGGTGCTACGCACTCTTTTATTTCTGATGCCTGTGTAGAGCGTCTTGGTTTAGATACAGTTGAGGGGATGCCCTTTATTATAGGGTTACCCGATGGTGGTAGGGTCAGAGGTACCCGTGAGATTCACGGTTGTCCCATTTCTGTAGGGACCCGTGTGTTACTAGTTGACTTCTTTGTCATGCCATTAGAGCATGAAGAAGTCATTCTAGGTATGGACTGGATGGATAGACACTCTGCAGTTTTAGATGTAGGTAGGAGGACTGTTACCCTCTCTACCGAGTTAGGCCAGATAGAGGTTTTCCGGGGTTGGGACCTTGGAAAGACAAGCACAGTTATCAGCGCTATACGGGCAGCTAGATTGGTTGCACAGGGTTGTGATGCCTTCTGGTGTTATGCCATGAAGGAGGGGGAGAGTCCGGCTGTAGAGGACATCCCAGTTGTTTGTGAGTTCACTAATGTTTTTGCTTAGCCGTCCAGTTTGGCGCCTCAGAGGAGTGTGGATTTCAGTATTGAGTTAGAGCCTGGTACGAGACCTATCTCGAAGGCCCCATATAGGATGGCGCATGTCGAGATGTTGGAGCTGAAGAAGCAACTTGAGGAGCTGGCTGAGAAGGGCTTCATTCGCCCTAGCGTGTCCCCATGGGGAGCACCTGTCCTCTTCGTACGGAAGAAGGATGGATCACTGAGGTTATGTATAGATTACAGAGAGCTTAACAAGGTGACCATCAAGAGCAAGTATCCACTGCCTCGTATTGATGATTTGTTAGATCAGTTACAGGGAGCGACTGTGTTCTCCAGGTTTGATCTGCGTTCAGGATATCACCAGCTGAGGGTGAGAAAGCAGGATGTGCACAAGACAACATTCCGGACCAGATATGGCCACTACGAGTTTGTAGTGATGCCATTTAGGCTTACGAATGCCCCACCCGTCACTATGGAGTTGATGAACAGTATCTTCATCGACTTCCTAGATCAGTTTGTGGTGGTTTTCATTGATGATATTCTGGTATACTCTCGCAGTGGAGAGGAGCATGCAGGACATCTGAGGACTGTATTGCAGATTTTGCGGGATAGAGAACTTTATGCTAAGTTCTCTAACTGTGAGTTCTGGATGCCAATGGTAGCATTCCTGGGTCATGTGGTTTCAGCTGAAGGGATCAAGGTGGATCCAGCGAAGATAGAGGTAGTAGCAGCATGGACTACACCGACGAACGTCAAGGAAGTACGTAGCTTCCTTGGCCTAGCCGGTTATTATTGACGTTTCGTGGAGGGATTCTCTTTGATTGCCCGTCCACTGATTAGTTTGCTGAGGAAGACTACCAGATTTGTATGGTTTGATCAGTGCATGCAGAGTTTTGAGGTGTTGAAGAGGCGTTTGATTTCTGCTCCTATTTTAGCACAACCAGAGGGTACTGAGGATTTTGTGGTTTACAGTGATGCATCCAAGCTAAGGCTTGGGATGTGTTTTGATGCCAGAGAGGCAGAGTTGATTTGCTTATGCGTCTCGACAGCTGAAGACGTATGAGGAGAACTACCCGACTCATGATCTGGAGTTGGCAGCGGTAGTTCATGCATCTGAAGATCTGGAGACATTACCTGTATGGTGCTAACATGTCAGATCTTCACAGACCATAAGAGTCTGAAGTATATTTTCACGCAGCGGGGAATTGAATAACCGCCAGCGGTAGGTGGCTCGAGCTGATCAAGGACTTTGATTTAGAGATCTTGTATCATCCAGGGAAGGCGAACGTTGTCGCGACGCCCTGAGCAGGAAGACGCCTCGAGAGCAGGCGATTGCGAGATGACAGTACAGTCATCAGTCTGCAGAGAGACCTGATCTGGTTAGAGTTGGACATCCAGTTTCCTGATGAGGATGCCCAGCTGCGTACTTTAGAGGTCCTTCCTGATCTGTTGGGTGAGATCCAACAGAAGCAGGAGACCTGCCCGACATTGCAGAGGATACGAGATAGGATGTCTCGGGATGAGGCACCACAGTTCTGCTTGGAGCAGATGGAGTTTTGAGAGCCGCGGTCGCGTCTGTGTACCTGCTTGATACAGAGCTGAGGCAGAGGATTTTACAGGAGGCTCACTTGTACACCTTACTCTGTACATCCAGGTACGAGTAAGATGTATCAGGATTTGAGACGTCTATATTGGTGGGAGGGCTGAAGCCCGATGTGGCCAGATTTGTGCATCAGTGTGCGACCTGCCAGCAGGTCAAGATCGAGCATTTCAGACCTGGAGGTGAGCTCCATCCACTTCCTGTTCCACAGAGGAAGTGGGAGGACGTCACCATGGATTTTGTGACTGGACTGAGGCTGAGCGGAGTTTTGAATGTGCCATCTGGGTCATAGTAGACAGATTGACGAAGACGACACGTTTCATTCCTATTAGGGAGACGTGGCCGGTGAGCAGATTAGCTGAGGAGTACACTAGGCAGATAGTGAGACTCCATGGTGTACCGAGGACGATCGTCTCAGACAGAGATGGACGATTTACCTCGAGATTCTGGCAGCAGATTCAGACTGCCCTTGGGACGAGTTTGCCTCCGACTGCGTTCCATCCTCAGACGATGGTCAGTCAGAGAGGACATTCAGACCTGGAGGATATGCGCGAGCTTGTGTGTTGGATGGGGGATCACACGTTGGCGGGACATCTCCCATTCTTTGATCTATACCTATGATAAGATTCTAGCTTGCATGCTAGTCTGACGTTTTGTGGTTTAATGATGGCACGATTCAGGTGAAGCAGTTGCAACACCTCGTGCCATCCGCCCAGGGGCAGTCTGAATCTGTGAGGAACTGATAAATCGTCCATCTCTATCTGAGACGATTGTCCTCGGTATCCCATGGAGTCTCACTATCTGCCTAGTGTACTCCTCAGCTAATCTGCTCACCGGCCACGTCTCCCTGAGAGGAATGAAACGTGTCGTCTTCATCAGTCTGTCTACTATGACCCAGATGGCATCAAAACTCCGGCTCAGCCTCAAGCCAGTCACAAAATCCATGGTGACGTCCTCCCACTTCCTCTGTGGAACAGGAAGGGGATGGAGCTCACCTCCAGGTCGGAAATGCTCGATCTTGACCTGCTGACAGGTCGCACACTGAGCTACAAATCTGGCTACATCGGGCTTCAGCCCTCCCCACCAATATATACGTCTCAAGTCCTGATACATCTTACTCCTACCTGGATGTGCAGAGTAAGGTGTACAGTGAGCCTCCTGTAAAATCCTCTGCCTCAGCTCTATATCAGCAGGTACACAGACGCGACCGCGGCGCCTCAAAACTCCATCTGCTCCAAGCAGGAATTGTGGTGCCTCATCCCGAGACATCCTATCTCTGATCCTCTGTAAAGTCGGGCAGATCTCCTGTTTCTGTCGGATCTCATCCAACAGATCAGGAAGGACCTCTAATGTATGCAGCTGGGCATCCTCATCAGGAAACTGGATGTCCAGCTCTAACCAGATCAGGTCTCTCTGCAACTGATGCTGAACTGTCAATCTCGTAATCGTCTGCTCTCGAGGCGTCTTCCTGCTCAGGGCGTCGGCGACAACGTTCGCCTTCCCTGGATGATACAGGATCTCTACATCAAAGTCCTTGATCAGTTCGAGCCACCTACGCTGGCGGTTATTCAATCCCCGCTGCGTGAAAATATACTTCAGACTTTTATGGTCTGTGAATATCTCACATGTAGCACCATACAGGTAATGTCTGCAGATGTTCAGTGCATGAACTACCGCTGCCAACTCCAGATCATGAGTCGGGTAGTTCTCCTCATACGTCTTCAACTGTCGAGACGCATAAGCAATAACTCTGCCTCGCTGCATCAAAACACATCCCAAGCCTAGCTTGGATGCATCACTGTTAACCACAAAATCCTAAGTACCCTCTGGCTGTGTCAAAATAGGAGCAGAAGTCAAACGCCTCTTTAACTCCTCAAAACTCTGCCTGCACTGATCAGACCACACAAATTTGGTAGTCTTCCTCAGCAAACTCGTCAGTGGACGGGCAATCACATAAAATCCCTCCACAAAGCGTCTGTAATAACCGGCTAGGTCAAGGAAACTACGTACTTCCTTGACGTTCGTCGGTGTAGTCCATGCTGCTACTGCCTCAATCTTCGCTGGATCCACCTTGATCCCTTCAGCTGATACCACATGACCAAGGAATGCTACCTATGGCATCCAAGAACTCACACTTAGAGAACTTAGCATAAAGTTCTCTATCCCGCAAAACCTGCAATGCAGTCCTCAAATGTCCTGCATGCTCCTCTCTACTGCGAGAATATACCAAAATGTCATCTATGAAAACCACCACAAACTGATCCAAAAAGTCGATGAAGGTACTGTTCATCAACTCCATAAAGACGGTTGGGGCATTCATAAGCCCAAATGGCATCACTTCAAACTCGTAGTGGCCATATCTGGTCCGGAATGCGGTCCTGTGCACATCCTGCTCCCTCACCCCCAGCTGGTGATACCCGGAACGCAGGTCAATCTTGGAGAAAACAGTCGCTCCATGTTGCTGATCTAATAAATCATCAATGCGCGGCAGTGGATACTTGTTCTTGATGGTCACCTTGTTCAGCTCTCTGTAATCTATGCATAACCTCAGTGATCCGTCCTTCTTCCGTACGAAGAGGACAGGTGCTCCCCATGGGGACACGTTAGGGCGAATGAAGCCCTTCTCAGCCAACTCCTCGAGTTGCTTCTTCAGCTCCAGCATCTCGACAGGCGCCATCCGGGATGGGGCCTTCGAGATGGGTCTCGTACCAGGCTCTAACTCGATACTGAAATCCACACTCCTCTGAGGCGGCAAACTGGACGGCTCAGCAAAAACATCAGTAAACTCACAGACAACTGGGATATCCTCTAACGCTAGACTCTCCCCCTCCTTCATGGCATAACACCAAAAGGCATCGCAACCCTATGCAATCAGTCTTGCTGCCCGTATAGCGCTGATAACTGTACCTGTCTTTCCAAGGTCCCAACCTCGGAAAACCTCTATCTGGCCTAACTCGGTAGAGAGGGTAACAGTCCTCCTACCTACATCTTAGACTGCAGAGTGTCTATCCATCTAATCCATACCTAGTATAACTTCTTCATGCTCAAACGACATGACAAAGAAGTTAACTAGTAACACACAGGTATCCCTACCGAAAGGGGACAAAACGCAGATCTCATTGGTACCTCTGACCCTACTATCATCATGTAACCCTATACTAGAGGGTATCCTCTTGTTATAATTAAACTCAAATACTCAACACATACATCGGATACAAATGAAGACATAACTCACATATCAAATAAAACTCTAACAGGTAAACTATGGATCAGAATGGTACCTGTAGCAGTCTGTGCAGCTGGCTCCTCTGTACTCCTCAACTCAAAAACTCGGCCCAATGGGCCTCTAGTATCAGTGGTGCTCCCACCACGACCTCTGTCTCTACTCGGCCCAGGAGCAGATCATTGAGTCGTAAGACGATCTGGGACTCTTTGTTGTCCCTGCATCTGCTGCTGAGGTGGCCTCTGCCCGCCTCCTACTGCACTAACAGGAGAAGAATCCTGTTGTAATGAAGCTCTCCCTCGTCTATAGAAGATAGCTCTGTGACCAGGTCTGCCACAAGTGAAGCAGATCACCGGCTGCCTCATACACTCTAATCTCTTATGCCCATATTCACTATAGTTGAAGCACTGTACTCCCTTATCTATAGCTGGTGTAGATGGGGAATGACTCTAGCGACTCTAACCTTGCCCTAAACTAGTAACTCCACCAATATCCTGCGGAGATGGAACTCCACCCCATCTACAAAAAATATCCATGTGACCTCACCTGCCACAAGTAGAACAAGTTACTAACGGCTTCGTGCAAGCTGGTGGTAGATGTCCAGGATCATCACAGTTAAAACATCGTCGACCCGTAGCTGCAACCAGTGCCGCTGGGGGGTAACTTGGACGTCTCCGGTTTAGTTCAGAACTACTAACCCCACCAGTACCACTGGTCTGCCCAGTCCGCTGTCTCTTTCCAGTCCTTCTATGCTCTTCTGGAACTTGAGGAATCTCAGCAACATGTGCTGATACAACAGACACCTGAGTAACTCCATGGGATCTCCTAAATGATCCCTCCTGTACTGGCAGATCCGGGGTAGGTCTACCTTGTCTGGCCGCTTCCCTACTTGCCTGATATACGCACGGAAATCTGGTCCCCTCATAGAGACGCGATCCGAATAATCTAACTGGACTCGTTGTGGTGTACATCTCCCAGCTATACCGTTTCCAGTCTCAGGAACAACACTCTCAACAACAACCTCGTGAACCTCCTCCGCTATAGATGAATCATCAGTCGGAATCTGACTCTGTCCTACATCTACTGGAGGAAGAGGAGATCTCTCCCTACCTCGTCCATCTACAGATACAGCTCTAGTCTGAGCCATTTGCAGAACAAGTGCACTTAACCTATCAGGCTATATATATGCCGTATGTATATATCAAAACAATCACAACAGAATATCTATATATATACTGTCGAGATCTTCAGAGGGGCGATGGCTCACGTACACGATATCCCAAAACATTTTGTACTCATTTCAAAACAAAAATCTTTTGAAAAGTCAGATCCCTTTCGGGTTCTATTTATTTATCTATTCGAACTTTATTGCAGATTACTAGTGTCATTGTTGTCAACTTGGGCTCTGATACCAACTTTGTAACACCCCGAATCCGTAGGACTCGAGGCGCTACTGGGCTAGGATCTCACAATGGATCCTGACCTTAGCCTGACAACAACTTCACTGAATCTTACAACAAGGCACCAATAGATTAAAACAAAATATAAAAACTGATATATATATATATATATATATATATATATATATATATATATATATATATATATATATATATATATATATAGATATAGATATACATGTCAAAAGGATGATACAGAGTACTGCTGAGTACAAAGTCAAACTGAAATCCGTACAATAATTATAAACCCAAAATCCCACGAATACGCCCAGTGTACGGAACCCTCAGCAGATCACCCCTCTGGATCACTCTGCAGCTCTCCTAACCTGCAAAGGATCTACAACACGGTATAAAACCGTTAGCTAACTATACACATATATAAGAAGATGCTAGAGCACAATCACATATCAGAAATAATAAACACTTCAGCATGATATCAAACATTTACCCGGTTTATTATCTTTAATAAGTTAAATCACTCAATCGTATAAATAGATGTATATGAAGATATGTGACACGAGGAATATAATCCCCGCCTCTGAGTACTCTATCCAGCTGGAGTAGTATCAGCACACCTCCCGTGTACCCTATCTATGGGAGTGGTGAGGGTCATTCCTTTATACCAGATCTGGCCTGACTACAGAGAACCTCCCAGACTCCACTACGGGATGAAAGGGAAAGGCTATCACGGCCACTACAATGGGCGGTCAATATAACATAGGTCGGTGACCATAATAACACATGCTATAAAGCATATAACACACACACCACTCAAGCATACATCCAATATAAGGATAGTAGCTAAGTAAGTCCTATGGACTTACCTCGATCTCAGAAGTAACTCGCTACGAACAACTCTCAGAAACGTCCACTCCAAACTGGAGGACAACACAACCTATACAAGGCACACATAAATATATATATCAAACTCCTATCACACAAAGGGGTCACACCTAGACCCAAGGGATCCATAAGGATCATATCCAACTCGTAACCTCAAGGCCGTAACCGGCATATCTAAATCATACTCATCATAAACCGATACCTAGCATGGTACTAGCTCCCTCATACTAGGAAAGGAAAAGAGCTACCCAACTATGGGTAGTCCCGGAACAAGACGCACTTGCGTGTACAAGGGACGCAGGGGCGGAACGCAGGAAACCGCATGCGCGGTGGAACTCAACCGCGGGGGCGGTGACAAGGGTCGCTGGCAACGCAGGCACGGCGCGGGCACGGCGCGGGCACTGCGGCACAAGGTCCGCAGGGGCGGTGACTTCTGGCCGCGGGGGCGGCAACATTGCAGAGGGCGATTCCGCAGTTTCTCCTCATCTTTTCCCGTGATCAAAACCTGCCTTTTCTCTACCAAAACCACACACAAACATGTCCATACACATACTAACATCAATACCCTTAGCATACATCTAATCCTAAGCTAGAAAGATTGAATCAAAGAAGAAGAGAAGGAGAAGAAGCAAGAACTACCACTACTGAAGATCCTAGGCTGCAGGGAGGATCAACACACACCAAAGCTGACTTCCAAGCTCAGCAAGACACACAATAGCATCATCATCAACCACAAAGTACAACAACTCTCTTCCAAACCAAAGGAAACCAAGACAAGATCAAGGTGAAGCAAGGGAGTAGCAAGAAGAACGTGGGAAGTTGAAGAAATGAGTGAGGTTGGAAACCCTTGATCAGCCAAGAGCAAGGTAAGACATAAGCAAAGGTAAAGCACGGGTCAACGAAGTCAACAAAGCCGGCTGCAGCCACCAGAATCCGCAGGCGTGGTATTTTGAGCAGCAGGGGCGGCACCTGGTGCCCGCGGGTGCGACTAGGCCAATCTCGGCCCAAAGCCAATCTCGGCTATGGTTCGATCTCGGTCCGAAAGAATAGGGGTCTCACAAAGAGTCTTCCCCATTCCCATTTCATCGGCAAGTATACCCCCTTTAATCACTGATTCTTCTTGCTTCAGTGTCCAACCTAGCAATTCTTTCTTAGGCCTTAATAGGGGCTAAACTATTCCTTAGGCGCTTCAATTATTTCACCTGCAATTTCATTCTTCTGATTCAAATTTATATCTTCATTCATATGTTCATCAAGCCATTTGCTATCCTCTTTCTCCCACATTTCCCACAACAATGGTGCCATATCCTTATGTCGCTTTGATTTCCTTTTATTCTTCACTACTGGAAAATTAATAACAAGCTCAACGAAAGCATCAAGTTCAATTTTGCTTCAAAGTCAGATTCGTCAATTGGCTCTGAATGTATCTTAGATCGCCCGATTCTTTTCTTAGGTGATTATTGTTTCTTCCTCTACATACTACTACCTTCAACATGCCATTCAATATTATCAAGACAGCAACACACCATTGTCAAGGCTACTTTTTTTTACTGGTTTGTTTTGTGGCCTTCATAAGACACCACTCATGGAATTAAATATGAGTTTGGGGATGTAAATCGAGTACTCAGATTGCATCGCCAAGAAAAGAAGAGAATAAGAGAAGATCATTAAACGTAGCTTGACATTTTATCAAACAGCTGGTGTGCCCATCATTTAACTGCCTCTTTTTTCTACATCATACATGTTGAAAGTGCACAGATAAGAGCTAATTGGAACTGATCAAAGGTTTTAGCAATTTGATTGGGTTTTAGTTGAAATTTGATGTTACTTTGTATTATGTAGAAAAAAAGAGGCAGTTAAATGATGGGCACGCCAGATGTTTGATAAAATGTCAAGCTGAGATAAATGATGGGCACACATGTATGAATCTACAACTTGTCTTATTCTCTTATTCTCTTGGTCGATGCATCTGGTACTCGATTTTATTCCCAAACTCACATTTACTTCCAAGAGTGGTGTCTTATGAAGGCCACAAAACAAACCAGGAAAAAAAAACCCTAGCCTTGACAATGGTGTGTTGATGTCTTGATGATATTGAATGTCATGTTGAAGGTAGTAATATGAAGAGGAATAAACAATCATCACCTAAGAAAACAATCGGGCGTTCTAAGAAACATTCGGAGCCAATTGACGAATCTGACTTTGAAGAAAAATTGAACTTCATGCTTTCGTTCAGCTTGTTATTAATTTTCCAGTATTGAAGAATAAAAAGAAATCAAAGAGACGGAAGGATAATGCACCATTGTTGTGGGAAATTTGGGAGAAAAAGGATAGCAAATGGCTTGATGAACATATGAATGAAGATATTGATTTGAATCAAAAGAATAAAATTGCAGGGGAAATAATTGAATCACCTAAGGAATTAGTTTTGCCCCTGTTAATGTATCAGAAAGAATGGCTAGGTTGGGCACCGAAGCAAGAGGAATCAATGATTAAAGGGGGTATACTTGCCGATGAAATGGGAATGGAAAAGACTCTTCATGCAATTGTTCTTGTGCTTGCTAAGACGGAAATGACCAGAGCCATTGGGGAAGCTTATATCCCTCATTACCGAGCAAATCTAACGAGCTCCCTGTTATCAACTATACCCTTGTGATACAACTACAAAGCTAAGGAAAGAACGAAGGGGAAGGGATGAGAGGAACCTATTGTCGAAGAAACGCAGCCGCGGAGTCAAGCTGGCGCCCCGGCGGAGCAGACGCCGCCCCTACGGAAGGCAGGAGCCGCCCCTGCGGCGGTCTGGGCCGCCCCTGTGGTTGTGGTCAGCAGCATCTGCGGCGTCCGGCGTCCTGAAGCCCGGAGCCGCCCCTGCGTCGTGCCGAGCCGCACCTGCGGCCGTGCTGGCCACCCCTGCGGCGGGCCGCTCCCGCGGTCGTGATGATCCGCCCCGCGGTTACGCTACAGAAGCTCGTCTTCTTCGTCTCGATCGTGGATCCTTGGCTCTAATATCCTCCTTTCCTTGCTGGGTCTTCTCCAAACGCCAACCAATGGTCTTAGACTCCTCTCCACGACCTAATCGAGCTAAGAACACATGCGTGCAAGGATTTGAGCAAAAACTTCTCAAGATCTTCATCCATGGCCATGGATGAAGGAGGGAAGAAGAAAAGGATGATCAGCTCAAGAAGAGAGGGGAGGGAGAGGAAGGAGCTTACCAAACCAAATCTGGAACCTCTCCACTACAGTCCACAGTCCAAGCTTCAATCAAAATGGAAAAAGAGAAGAGAAGAGAAGAGGAGAGAAGAGAAGAGAAGAGAAGAGGAGAGAAGAGAAGAGAAGTGAGGAAAAGTGAATGACGTGAAAGAGAGAGAGGAGAGAGAGAGATGGGACACAAGGCTGAAAAGGGGTGTGGGGATCAAGGGGTCAGCTGACCTCTTGTTCCTCACCACGGACCGAGGGGTCGGAAATGACCCCTTGTCACTTTAACCCAAAACGAAGGGTCGGAACGCGGAAAAAAAGGGGAAAATGACGAGTCGGCTCGGGATTTTCTTAAGAATAAATCCAGGCACTCGGCATCTCGACCTACGGGAAGATCTACAAGGCACTCTAAGTCTAGAATAAAATTCCGGGCGTTACAATTAATACATAGTGAAGGAATTGTAAAGAGAATATTATGCTTAAACTATTGCTTATCTTATGTGCTAAACTAAGGAAACAAAAAATATACCCAAAAAAGAAGAAGACTACAAAATCAATAATATTCCCATATTGTGTTTATTATAAGTTATATATTTTGAGTTAATTTTAAGGGTGAATTTACCAAGTATGCCCTTTTTTTATGGGGTATAAAGTATGTATTTTTATATTTGTGAAGAAATATTTCCTTTATATAATACTACGAAGAAGGAAAAAATAAATAAGATAATACTCAAAATCCTTGGAAAAGGGAAGAAAGAAATAAGATAATACTTAATAATCCTAGGAAGAAGAAAACAATATAATACCCAACTTTCAATACCCAACCTCCTTCATGTACCGAACTTCATTTACTCAATATTAGTTACCCGATTTCAATATCCAACGTTACATATCCAACTTCGCTTCTGTTACCCAATATTTGTTACACGATTTCAAACCATCGTTGCATATCCAACTTCACTTAAGTTACCCAATATTAGATAGTCAATTTCAATACCCAACGTTACATATTCAAGTTTACTTCGGTTACTCTATAATAGTTACCTGATTTCGATCAATACCCAACGTTACATATCCAAAATCACTTTGGTTACCCAACTTCAATTACCCAATATTAATTACCCGATTTCAATGCCCAATGTTACATACCCAACTTCACTTTGGTTACACCACTTCGGTTACTCAATATTAGTTACCCGATTTCAATACACAACGTTACATACCCAACTTCACTTTGGTTACCTAACTTCGGTTACCCAATATTAGTTACCCGATTTCAATATTCAACATCACTTCGGTTTCCCAATATTAGTTACCCGATTTCAATGCCCAACATTACATATCCAACTTCACTCATGTACCCAACTTCGATTACCCAATATTAGTTACCCGATTTCAATACCCAATGTTACATATCCAACTTCACTTCCGTTACCCAACTTCTATTACCCAATATTAGTTACCGGTTTCAATACCCAACATTACATATTCAACTTCACTTCAGTTACCCAATTTCGATTACCTAACTTTGGTTACCCAATATAAGTTACTCGATTTCAATACCCAACTTAACATATTCAACTTCACTTCGGATACCCAACTTCGGTTTTCCAATATTATTTACCCAATTTTAATATTCAACGTTACATCTCCAACTTCACTCATGTATCCAACTTCGGCTACCCAACTTTGGTTACCCAATTTGAGTTACCCGATTTCCATACCCAACGTTGAGAATGAATGTTTTTTATATAGAAATAAATATAAACTCATGAACAAGTCTACGATTTTATTACCCAATTATTTATTTTCTTTATCTTAGGATTATCACTTTCCTTCTTTCTATAATTATCTAAAATAAATCAACTATCTGATTTCTTCTTCCTAGGATTTTCTAAGATATCTCAATTATTTTTTTACTTCTTCCTAAGATTTTCTAAGATATCTCAATTATCCATTTCCTTCTTCCTAAGATTTTCTAAGATATTCTAGTTATCTATTTCCTTCTTTCAAACATATAACTTATAATATACACAATATGAGAATATTTTTGATTTTGTAGTCTTTCCTTCTTCTTTTGTGGGTATATTTTTTGTTTTGTTAGTTAAGCAGATAAGTTAAGCATTAGTTTAGGCATAATATTCTCTTTACAATTCCTTCACTATGTATTAATACATCAGCCGGTAACGTAAAGTGTTGAATCACGTTCAACCACCGACTCACGGCAACCACATGACGGATCACAAGGGTATAGTTGATAACAGAGAGCTCGTTAGATGTGCTCGGTAATGAGGAGTATAAGCTTCCCCAATGGCTCGAATCATTTCCCTCTTAGCAAGGACAAGAGCAATTGCATGAAGAGTCTTCCCCATTCCCATTTCATCGGCAAGTATACCCCCTTTAATCACTGATTCTTCTTGCTTCAGTGCCCAACCTAGCCATTCTTTCTGAGGCCTTAATATGGGCAAAACTATTCCTTAGGCGCTTCAATTATTTCACCTGCAATTTCATTCTTCTGATTCAAATCAATATCTTCATTCATATGTTCATCAATCCATTTGCTATCCTCTTTCTCCCACATTTCCCACAACAATGGTGCCTTATCCTTCTGTTCCTTTGATTTCCTTTTATTCTTCACTACTGGAAAATTAATAACAAGTTCAACAAAAGCATGAAGTTCAATTTTGCTTCAAACTTAGATTCGTCAATTGGGTCTTAATGTTTCTTAGAGCGCCTGATTCTTTTCTTAGGTGATGATTGTTTCTTCCTCTTCATATTACTACCTTCAACATGCCATTCAATATCATCAAGACAACAACACACCATTGTCAAGGCTGCTTTTTTTACAGTTTTGTTTTGTGGCCTTCATAAGACACCACTCGTGGAATTAAATATGAGTTTGGGGATAAAAATCGAGTACTTAGATGCATCGACCAAGAGAAGAAGAGAATAAATGAAGATGTAGGTTCATACATGTGTGCCCATCATTTAACGCAGCTTGACATTTTATCAAACATCTGGTGTACCCATCATTTAACTGCCTTTTTTTTCTACATTATACATGTGAAAAAGTGCACGGATAAGAGCTAATTGGAATTGATCAAAGATTTTAGCAATTTGATTGGGTTTTAGTTGAAATTTGATGTTACTTTGTATTATGTAGAAAAAAAGAGGCAGTTAAATGATGAGCACACCGGATGTTTGCTAAAATGTCAAGCTGATATAATGATGGGCACACATGTATGAACCTACAACTTGTCTTATTCTCTTATTCTCTTGGTCGATGCATCTGGTACTCGATTTTATCCCCAAACTCATATTTACTTCCAAGAGTGGTGTCTTATGAAGGCCACAAAACAAACCAGGAAAAAAAAAACCCTAGCCTTGACAATGGTGTGTTGATGTCTTGATGATATTGAATGTCATGTTGAAGGTAGTAATATGAAGAGGAATAAACAATCATCACTTAAGAAAACAATCGGGCGTTCTAAGAAACATTTGGAGCCAATTGACGAATCTGACTTTGAAGCAAAATTGAACTTCATGCTTTCGTTCAGCTTGTCATTAATTTTCCAGTATTGAAGAATAAAAAGAAAACAAAGCGACGGAAGGATAATGCACCATTGTTGTGGGAGATTTGGGAGAAAAAGGATAGCAAATGGCTTGATGAACATATGAATGAAGATATTGATTTGAATCAAAAGAATGAAATTGTAAGGGAAATAATTGAATCACCTAAGGAATTAGTTTTGCCCCTTTAAATGTATCAGAAAGAATGGCTAGGTTGGGCACTGAAGCAAGAGGAATCAATGATGGGAGCACCAGATGTTTGATTGGGTTTTAGTTGAAATTTGATGTTACTTTGTATGATGTAAAAAAAAGAGGTAGTTAAATGATGGGAGCACCAGATGTTTGATAAAATGTCAAGCTGAGTTAAATGATGGGCACAAATGTATGAACCTACAACTTCTCTTATTCTCTTATTCGCTTGGTCGATGCATCTAGTACTCGATTTTATCCCCAAACTCATATTTAATTCAATGAGTGGTGTCTTATGAAGGCCACAAAACAAACAAGTAAAAAACCAGCCTTTACAATGGTGTTTAGATGTCTTGATGATATTGAATGGCATGTTGAAGGTAGTAATATGAAGAGGAAGAAACAATCATCACCTAAGAAAAGAATCGGGCACTTTAAGATACATTTATAGCCAATTGACGAATCTGACCTTGAAGCAAAATTGAACTTGATGCTTTCGTTGAGCTTGTTATTAATTTTCCAGTAGTGAAGAATAAAAGGAAATCAAATCGACAGAAGGATAATGCACCATTGTTGTGGGAAATTTGGGAGGAAGAGGATAGTAAATGGCTTGATGAACATGTGAATGAAGATATTGATTTGAATTAGAAGAATGAAATTTCAGGTGAAATAATTGAAGCACCTAAAGTGTCCGATTATTTCAGGTGAAATAATCGGGTACTTTAAGATACATTTATCTATTTTTTGTTGTTTATTTTTTAATTTTATCCTCGAAAATCATTAGTTTAGGAAAATTTGGTTAGTTTAGGAATAGTTGGAATTGGATCTTGTATGAACATTAGTTTAGGACGATTGGGTTAGTTTAGGAATAATTGAAATTGGATCTTATATGAACATTAGTTTAGGACGATTCGGTTAGTTTAGGAAGAATTGGAATTTGATCTTATATGAACATTAGGTTGTAATTGTGTATTCCGGCAAGATAATATTTTTTACAAAATATATCTAAAATTATATAATATGTAAATTTAAAAATGGAAAATTTTATCTGGAAAAAAAAATCAGATGGCCATGCAAAACATTAGAGACGAGAAGAAGCGCGATAGTAGAGTTGTCACTGCATTTGTCCGTCGAGCTACTAAAGCTCGACGGGATAGACTTGTCTCCACATCGGTTGAGGTGCCCGTTGATGGAGTTGCAGAGGAGGAGCCTATTAGGGGGATGTTGGGGCACCATCATCACTACGCCCGGGTTATACTACGGAGTGCTCCGCTGATGACGAGCCACACCTAGACGACATTGTAGGTGGTGAGCATGAGGAGATACATGTCTCACATGAGCAGCAACAAGATAATGACCATTTCTCTTCTTCAAGTTGTATGGATAATAAAACCGCACACGGTTTTAACCCAGCAATCAATTCACGCTCTACCTTGTTTGCCTGCGTGGGAGTCAATCGTCCTGGATATGCATGACCTCTTAGACGGAGTTATGTGGTTGTGGACTCCACATACAACCCTCAATGATCATTTCTCTTCTTCAAGTTGTGCCCCTTCAAGTTCAAACTTGCACTGACACTTCTTCGAATTCTTCTTCCGACTAGAACTTGGAACATGATCGGTATCAACATCTTTCAACTTTCTAACATCTCCGTGTCTATCACTTTCCAATTGTAAGATACGAAACTCCCTTCTATCCAACCGTGATTTTTTTATGACCAACGCAAAATTCATTGAGTTGGCCATATACCGAGCCCAACCCAATAAGTTTTCTCTATCTGAAAAATATCCACGGAGCTCAATTTGGACGAAAAATCGGTACCAATTGCACGTGAATATTTCAAAGCATCCTAATTAAATTAAAATAAAGTAAAGTGTAAGTTCGACAATTTCGGATCTCTACTCTAAAACATGTGTAAAATTAAGGGAAAACAACTTATGACTAAAATATGTTTATTAAGGTAATATAGGAATTTTATTTTTTATTTTATTTTTTAATCATTATAACTATTTAAATTTACCTAATTATCTACTTAATGTTAAAGAATTTTGCATAACAATATCAATTTAAAATCTTCACTAAAATCCACATTAATTAGATTATATGACTTTTATTTGTTTTAAATTTAAATTTATTTTGGATTCAATTTATTTAAAATAATTTAAATTTTATTAAATAGTTCACAAATATACAAATTTATACATGGTATCCACTTTCCTCAAATAGACGCAATCTGGGACGGAAACGCAATCTGCATCTGCCCCAAGCTGGGGCGGAAGCAGATTCAGAATCTGCCCCAACTTGAGGCGGATTTTGAATCTGCTTCCGCCCCAACTTGCGGCGGATGCAAATTACGTTTCCGTAGTGCGGTTCGTGATTTTTGTCTGCCCGAATAGTAATTATGATAATATTCTCATATTGTGTTTATTATAAGTTATATATTTTGAGTTAATGCTAAGGAAGAGTTTACTAAGTATGCCCTTTTTTTATAGGGTATAAAGTATGTTCTTTTATATTTGTGAAGAAATATTTTCTTTAAATAATTCTAGAAAGAAGGGAAAAAAAAAGATAATGCTCATAATCCTAGGAAGAAGGAACAAAGAAATAAGATAATACTTAATAATCCTAGGAAGAAAGAAAAAATATAACACCCAACTTTCAATACACAACCTCCTACATGTACTCAACTTCGGTTAGCCAATATTAGTTAACCGATTTCAATATCCAAAGTTATATATCCAACTTCACTTCGGTTACCCAATAAGTTACCCGATTTCGATATCCAACGTTACACATCCAACTTCACTTCAGTTACCCAATATTAGTTACCCGATTTCAATAATCAGCGTTGCATATCCAACTTCACTTCAGTTACCCAATATTAGTTATCCGATTTCAATAACTAGCGTTGCATATCCAACTTCACTTCGGTTACTCAATAATAATTACCCGATTTCGATCAATACCCAACGTTACATATCCAAATTCACTTCGGTTACCCAAATTCAATTACCCAATATTATTTACACGATTTCAATACCCAACGTTACATACTCAACTTCACTTTGGTTACCTTACTTCGGTTACTCAATGTAACACCCCAAATCCGCGGGACTCGGGATGCTACGGGCGAGACCTCACAATGGGTCTCGACCCTTAGCCTGACAACAATTTCACCAGACCTTTCCAACAAGGCACAAATAAAGGCAAAACTCAAACCGTTTGTAATGTATGCGGAAAACTGAAAAGTAAAGATACAAGGTGGAAACTCAGCCGAATCCTCAAAACGACATAACTCCGATAAGGAAATCTAAAACCGTACAACATAATCCAATAATACAAAAACATAACCCAAAAACGTCTCCGTCCTATAATGTACGGAGACCCCGTCTGTCCACTCCTCTACCTCATTCGGCGGCGTCCCTAACCTGCAAGTCATCTACACAAACGGTTTAAAACCGTTAGCTCATATTCGAAGCATTAGAAAAGAGGTGAAGGCACATACACACATATATCACATAACACATACATACTCCAAAACACACAAGTCCGGTTTATTATCTTTTTATTATTAAGTCGTATCCCGTTCTAATTCAACTTAGGTTTGTGACACGAGAACCACCGTGGTCTCGCCTCGGTCCCTACTTACTAGAAAGGAATGGTACTGATGCATTCGACCGTCTACCCGCCCGGGCTAGTCACCGAGAACCTCCTAGACTCTCGCAAGAGCTAGGCAAATGATGTCACCGCCCGTTATCATACACTTGGGCCAAAATATAAAGTCGGTGGCCCTATTTACCGGTTTAGTTTGTTTATAACATAAACAATAACAAAAACACATACCACCAACACACATCGATGCTAATACGTAAAATACGAGCTAAGTAAGTCCAGAGACTTACCTCGTCACCACACTCAAATCACAACACTCTCGCTTTCCTAAGGAAGAAGCCCACAACCTGCTCACAAGAGATATGCATATCAATACATGCTCACGCTCAAGAAGTCTTAGACTTCACTCTAGTGATCTAAGCAAGATCACCTAACCCTCAAGCTAGGAATGCATCCTAGGGTCCAAGGTACTCACCACACTCTCAGCACATGAAAGCAACTCACAACAATTTATAACCTCACATGATCTTAAACCTCAGCCAAGAAGGAACAAGCTAGCCTAGACGGCCCATCATGCTCAACATACTCATAACCATCACTACATCGAGCCTTAAGGGCTCCTATGTTCACAACCACTAAGTGGCATCTCAAGCTACTCTAGATCCATCCTAGGCATGCTACTAACATGATACAACTACAAAACTAAGGAAGGAACGAAGAGGAAGGGAGAGGAGAAGCCTACTGTTGAAGAAACCGCAGCCGCGGAGTCAAGCTGGCGCCTCCTGCGGAACACAGAAGCCGCCCCTACGGACCCAGGAGCCGCCCCTGCGCCTTGCTGCCGCCCTGGAGCCGCCCCATGCGGCGCTGGTCAGCCGCATCTGCGGTGGTCTGGAGCATGGAGCCGCCCCTGCGGCCGTGATCAGCCGTACCTGCGGCGGGCTCTAGCCGCCCCTGCGGCCGTGATAATCCGCCCCCGCGGTTTCGGTGCAGAAACTCGTCTTCTTCGTCTTCGATCGTGGATCCTTGGATCCAACGTCCTCCTCTCCTTGTTGGGTCTTCTCCAAACACCAACCACTGATCTTAGACTCCTCTCCACGACCTAATCGAGCTAAGAACACATGCATGAAAGGATTTGAGTAAAAAATTTTCAAAAGCTTCATCCATGGCCATGGATGAAGGAGGGAAGAAGAAAGAGTTAAGCAGTCAAGGAGGAGAAGGAAGGAAGAGGGAGAAGCTTACCACACCAAATCTGATCTTCCTCTACTACTGTAACACCCCAAATCCGTAGGACTCGAGGTGCTACTGGGCTAGGATCTCACAATGGATCCTGACCCTAACTTGACAACAAGTTCACTGAATCTTACAACAAGGAACCAATAGATTAAATATAAAACATCAAACTGTTATAAAAGTATCAAAAGGTTTATACAAAGTATTGCTGAGTACAAATAAAACATAACATAAACATGATCAAAAGATCCCATCCCACGAGGACGACCTAGTGTACGGAGCCCTCAGCAGATCACCCTCCCTGGATCACTCCGCAGTTCTCCTAACCTGCAAAGGATCTACAACACGGTATAAAACCGTTAGCTAACCATACACATATATATAGAGAAGAGCACAATCATACGTTAGGAATAATAAACATATCATCATGCTATCACACATTTACCCGGTTAATTATCTTTATAAAGTCCAACACTCAAATCGTATAAATAGTGTATATGAACATATGTGACACGAGGAACATATAATCCTCGCCTCTGGGGAATTGTGTCAGCTGGAGTGGTGATACGGTCACCGTCCCCGTATACCCTATGGGAGTGGAGAAAGCCCGTCCCACAATCCAAGTCTGACCTGCCCACAGAGAACCTCCAGACTCCCGGCGGGATAAAAGGACAAGTTGTCACGGCCCTACAATGGGCATTCACTAGACCATATGTCGGTAATAATCATAACGCATGCTATAAAGCAGATAACACACACACCACTCATGCACACATCCAATATAAGGATGGTAGCTAAGTAAGTCCTATGGACTTACCTCAATCTCGGAAGTCTCAAATCTAATCGGCTCCAACTCTGGAGATCAACACTACCTAACAACAAGGCATAACCATATATCAAACTGATATCCCAGGGGTCACACCTAGACCCAAAGGATCCATAAGGATCATAACCTAATTCATAAATCTCAAAGCCATAACCGGCATAAACGATAATGTACTCAACATCATTCTAACCTCATACACATACCTAGCATGCTACTAACCCACTCATACTAGGAAAGGAAAGGAAAGGATCTACCTAACTCTAGGTACATCCGTGACACGACGCACCTCCGTGACAAAGAGACGCAGGGGCGGAACAAGCAATCCGCAGGCGCGGCAAGACTCAGCTGCAGGCGCGGTGACAGCGGCCGCAGGCAACGCAGGCACGGCGCAGGCGTTGGCGCAGGCGCTGGGACAATGGCCGCGGGGGCGGTGGCTTCTGGCCGCGGGTGCGGCAACAAGGTACCCGCAGGGGCGCTTTGCTGGACCGCGGGGGCGGCGACAGTGCAGAAGATGATCCCGCGGTTCTTCTTTCACTCTTCACGTGATCAATTCACGTCTTATCTTCACCAAAACCAAGCATATACATATACGTACACATACCAACATCAATACCCTTAAACATGCATCTAGTCCTAAGCTAGGAAGATGGAATCAAGGAAAGAAAGAAGAAGAAGCAAGATCACTTACGACCCTTGTGGTCCTAGGCTGCAAGGAGAGGTCACACACCTCAGTAGCTGGCCTCCAAGCTCAGCATACACACATCCATCATCAATATCAACATCAAGCCACACAAATCTTCCAAACTCTATGGAAACTCAAGCAAGATCAAGGAGGAGAGAAGGAGAAGCAAGGAGAACGAGAGAAGGCTGAAGAATTGAGGTAAAACCCTTGATCACGAGCCAAGGAAAGAATAAGAGAAGGAAAGGGTAAAGCACGAGTCAAAGGGTCAACAAAAACGGCTGTTCCTTGAGCCGCGGTGGCGGGAACCCGCAGGGGCGGCACGCAAGCCCGCGGGTGCGGCTAGGCTAAAGCTCGGCCAAAGCCAATCTCGGCTAAATTTAAATCTCGGTCTGAAAGACTAAGGCTCTTACAACTACAGTCCATAACCAAGAGCTTCCTTGGAGAAAGAAGAGAAAAGAGAGCAAAGAGAGGAAGAGATGAAGAGAGGAAGAAAACTAACGTGAAAGAGAAAGAGAGGGGAGAGAGAGGGAGGGACAAGGGGCTGCCAAAAGGGAGAGGGGACAGCTGACATCTTGTCCTCTTTGCTCGGAACGAGGGGTCGGAAATGACCTCTTGTCACCTCATCTCGGAACGAAGGGTCGGAAAGCGGAAAAGGGAAAAACGACAGGTCGGCTCGGGATTTTAGGAAAAAATCCCGGCACTCGGCACCTCGTGCCTGCGGGAAGACCTACAAAACGCTCTAAGTCCGGAATAAAAATTCCGGACGTTATAACTAATCCCCCTAAAAACAAGTTTCGTCCCGAAACTTGCTAAACGCAGCACTCTCGAACAAACACGTCTCGTAACCATGTGGAACTCATAAAATGTCAACTATCGGCTCCTCGCCTCAACCACTGCACTCTTAGCATCGGTATCTCCTTCGATCGAAGGCGCCTCGTACTCCGCTCTAAAACCGCTATTGGATGCTTTGCAAAAGTATGGTCCGGCTCGACCACTAGGTCCTCGTGGGTAATGATGTGCCTCGGGTCGTGTATGTACTCTCTCACCTGAGAGACATGAAATACCGGATGTGCCTCGGGTCATGGCTAATGATGTGCCTCGGGCCACATATCTAGCTACATCAGGCTTGAGCCCGCCCCACCAATAAAATCTCCTAATATCCTGGTACATCTTACTCGTGCCTGGGTGCACCGAGTAAGGTGTGGAATGTGCCTCATGCAAAATCCGCTCTCTCAACTCCTGATCTGACGGTACACAAATACGTCCCTGACGTCTCAATAGCCCGTCTGCTCCTGTGATAAACTGCGGTGCCTCTCCTCGGGACATCATGTCCAGGATCCTCATCAAAATGGGACATCCCTCCTGCTTCTGCAGGATCTCTCCGGACAGTTCAGGTAATACCTCTAACTCGGACAAACAACAATCCGTATCCAGGAACCGGATATCCAACTCCAAACCTATCAAATCCCTCTGCAACTGTGGCTGAAACGTAAGCCGAGCTATAGCCTCCTCTCGACGTGCCCTCCTACTCAAAGCATCGGCGACTACGTTCGCCTTACCCGGATGGTACAAAATCTCTAAGTCAAAGTCCTTAATCAGCTCCAACCATCTCCTCTGGCGGTTATTCAACTCCCGCTGAGTGAATATATACTTCAGACTCTTATGGGCCGTGAAGATCTCACACGTAGCCCCATACAAGTAGTGTCGCCAGATCTTCAGGGCATGAATCACTACCGCTAGCTCAAGATCATGGGTAAGGTAATTCTCCTCGTACGGCTTCAGCTGCTGAGAAGCGTACGCAATAACCCTACCTCTCTACATCAAAACGCACCCCAAGACTAGCTTGGAGGCGTCACTATACACTACAAAAACCTCTACGCCCTCAAGCTGGGCTAAAACAGGAGCGGAGGTCAACCTCCTCTTCAGCTCCTCGAAACTATGTTGACAAGGCTCGGACCAGACGAACCTGGTGGACTTCCTCAGCAAGGAAGTGAGCGTGCATTCACTGAGAAACCCTCAATAAAACGCCGGTAGTATCCTGCTAACCCTACCTCCATGGCGTACCTCTCGGGTACCACTAACCCTACCTCCATCGGGTAACAACGAAATCCCGCAAGGTATTGTCCGGTCCTCCGGACTGTGCTGTCCTCCTAGACCCAGGGCGGTCTCTCTCATAGGCCGAAGCTCGGTCCTGGTACTCCGCCAGTGAGTCACAACGAAATCCCGCAAGGTAAGCACGGGTGGACTCCCTCAGTCTCCTGGAAAAGAGATAGACATGTTGGTCCGCTTGAGGTGCGGCGGGTCCAGGCAAGGCTAACTCCGCCCGAAATCGTCTAATCGCCTCAATGACTAGGACGTCCTTGAATCCTGCCTCCAAGAAATCCTGGACTCTGTCTCTCTTCAGTGAATCCGGACAAAAGGTCTCCCTAACGAGTCTCAGCAGCTGATCTATCCTGGTCACACCTCCTCTAACCGTCCTCCACCAATACTGGGCTTGCTCTCGAAATAAAGTCTGGACTATCTCAACCTGCCTCTCCTCTGGGCAACGGATCGCCTCTAAAGCTGACCCCACATGCCCAATCCAGTGCTCGACCTCTAACCCTACTTTCCCGTCGAAGTAGGGGAAACCGAAATGTAAGGAATACAAAGTGGAAACTCAGCCGAGTCCTCAAAACAACATAACCCAAATACGAAAGTCTAAATCGTACCATAACATCCACAAACTAACAATATGAAACATAACCCAAAAACGCCCCCGTCCTATAATGTACGGAGACCCCGGCTGCCCACTCCTCCACCTCACTCGGCGGCGTCCCTAACCTGCAAGTCATCTACACAAACAGTTTAAAACCGTTAGCTAATATTCGAAGCATTAGAAAAGCGGTGAAGGCACAAACACATACATAACACGAAACATAAAACACACAAATCCGGTTTATTCTCTTTTTATTATTAAGTCGTATTCCGTTCTAATTCGACATCGGTTTGTGACACGAGAACCTCTGTGGTCTCGCCCCGGTCCCCACTTACCAGCAAAGAATGGTACGGATGCACCCGACCATATCACCAGCCGGGCTAGTCGCCGAGATCCTCCTAAACTTCACACAGGACCAGGCAGAATATCACCGCCCGTTATCATACACTTGGGCCAAAATATATATAAGGTCGGTGGTCCTAATTACCAGTTTAATTGTTATAACAAGAACATAAACACACACCACCAAACACACATCAATGCTAATACGTAAAATACGAGCTAAGTAAGTCCGGAGACTTACCTCGTCACCAAACCCAAGTCACCACACTCTTGCTTCCTTAAGGAGGAAGCCCACAACCTGCTCACAAGAGATATGCATATCAATACATACTCACTCTCAAGAAGTCTTAGACTTCACTCTTAGTGATCTATGCAAGATCATCTAACCCTCAAACTAGGAATGCATCCTAGGTCCCAAGTACTTACCACACACTCTCCACACATGAAACAGCCCACAACAATTCATAATTCCACAAGATATTAATCCTCAACCAAAGAGACACAAGCTAGCCTAGAAGATCCATCATGCTCACATGCTCATATCCAACAATTACATCGAGTCTTAAGGACTCCTAGGTTCACAACCACTAAGTGGCATTCTCAAGCTACTCTAGGCCATCTTATGCATGCTACTAACATGATTCAACAACAGATCTAAGGAAGGAACGAAGAGTGAAGGAGAAAAGAAGCCTACTGTTGCAGAAACCGCAGCCGCGGAGTCAAGCTGGCGCCCCCTGCGGACACCGGGGCCGCCCCCGCGGAACCAGGAGCCGCACCCGCGGTGGACTGCGTCGAGTGTCAGGCGCCGCACCCGCGGCGTGCCGAGCCGCACCCGCGGCGTGCGAGCCGCACCCGCGGCCTTGCTGAGCCGCCCCTGCGGCTGGCCGCTCCCGCGGTCGTGCTGAGCCGTTCCGCGGGTTTTGTGCAGAACGTCGTCTTCTTCGTCTTCGATCGTGGATCCTTGGCTCCAAAGTCCTTCTTCTCTTGCTGGATCTTCTCCAAACACCTACCACTGGTCTTAGGCACCTCTCCTTGACCTAAACGAGATAAGAACCTAAGCATGCAAAGAGTTGAGCAAAAACTCCTCAAGATCTTCATCCATAGCCATGGATGAAGGAGGAAAGAAGAAGAAGGGAAAAACAGCAAAGAAGAGAGAGGAGGGAGAGGAAGGAGCTTACCAACAAACCGGGATCTTCTTCTGCAGTCCACAACTTAGATCCTCAAGCAACAAGGAAGAAGAGAAGAGAAGAGAGGAGAAGAGAAGAGGAGAGAAGTGAGGAAGAGTAAATGAGAGGAAGTAACGTGAAATGTGAGCAAGATAGGAGAGAGAGAGAGACAAGGACTGAAAAGGAGGTGTGGGGATCAAGGGGTCACCTGACCTCTTGTCCCTCACACGGACCGAGGGGTCGGAAATGACCCCCTTGTCATTTTTAACCCGGAACGCGAAAAAAGAGGAAAAACGACGAGTCGGCTCGGGATTTTCTTAGGAATAAATCCCGGCACTCGTCATCTCGGGCCTACGGGATAAACTACATGGTGCTCCAAGTCCGGAATAAATTCCGGGCATTACACTACGTAAGCGGTAGCTCTCGTACGTGCCATCTGATAGCGTATGACGTTTACTTATGTATAAATACGTAAGTACTACTTATGATCTCGGTATGATAAAACTTTTAAAAGCATAAAGGTAAGCATGATCACAATATACATCCAAGGCATACAAGTCCCAAACATCCTAAGGCCACATACATAGCTAGGTACATACAAATCCACAAACATCCTAAGGTCATACATATATATAAAACTATGTAATAATATATGTACATACTTCTAATCCAGAGATCTATGTCGCCGAGGTTTGCGGAAGGAGTGGTGGTCCCGTACATTATAACTCAAACCCGACTCATGAACATGATTTTGAAAACGAAAAGTCAGAACCCGTGTGGGTTCTGTTTATTCCTCATTCGGCCTATAAAAAGATTGCGAGTGTCATTGTTGTTAACCTAGGGCTCTGATACCACTTTTCTAACAACCCAAATCCGCGAGAATCGGGATACTACGGGCGAGACCTCACAATGGGTCCCGATCCTTAGCCTGACAACAATTTCACTGGAGCTTTTCAACAAAGCACAAAAAAAGGAAAAACTCAAACCGTTTATAATCTATGCGGAAAACTGACAAGTAAAGATACAAGGTGGAAACTTAGCCGAATCCTCAAAACGACATTACTCCGATAAGGAAATCTAAAACCGTACAACATAATCCAATAATACGAAAACATAACCCAAAAACGTCCCCGTCCTATAATGTACGGAGACCCCGGATGTCCACTCCTCAACCTCACTCGGCGGCGTCCCTAACCTGCAAGTCATCTACATAAACGGTTTAAAACCGTTAGCTCATATTCGAAGCATTAGAAAAGAGGTGAAGGAACATGCACATATAAATCACATAACACATACATACTCCAAAACACACAAGTCCGGTTTATTATCTTTTTATTATTAAGTCGTATCTCGTTCTAATTCAACTTATGTTTGTGACACGAGAACCACCGTGGTCTCGCCTCGGTCCCTACTTACCGGAAAGGAATGGTACTGATGCATCAGACCGTCTACCCGCCCGAGCTAGTCGCCGAGAACCTCCTAGACTCTCGCAAGAGCTAGGCAGATGATGTCATCGCCCGTTATCATACACTTTGGCCAAAATAATATAAAGTCGGTGGTCCTATTTACCGGTTTAGTTGTTTATAACATAAACAATAACACACACACACCACCAACACACATCGATGCTAATACGTAAAATACGAGCTAAGTAAGTCCGGAGACTTACCTCGTCACCACACTCAAATCACAACACTCTCGCTTCCTTAAGGAGGAAGCCCACAACCTTCTCACAAGAGATATGCATATCAATACATGCTCACGCTCAATAAGTCTTAGACTTCACTCTAGTGATCTAAGCAAGATCACCTAACCCTCAAGCTAGGAATGCATCCTAGGGTCCAAGGTACTCACCACACTCTCAGCTCAACGAAAGCAATTCACAACAGCTTATAACCTCACATGATCTTAAACCTCAGCCAAAAAGGAACAAGCTAGCCTAGAAGGTCCATCATGCTCAACATACTTATAACCATCACTACATCGAGCCTTAAGGGCTCCTAGGCTCACAACTACTAAGTGGCATCTCAAGCTACTCTAGATCCATCCTAGGCATGCTACTAACATGATACAACTACAAAACTAAGGAAGGAACGAAGAGGCATGGAGAGGAGAAGCATACTCTTGAAGAAACCGCAGCCGCGGAGTCAAGCTGGTGCCCCCTGCGGAACACAGAAGCCGCCCATGCGCCTTGCTGCCGCCCTGGAGCCGCCCCTACGGCCCTGTCAGCCGCACCTGCGGTGGTCTGGAGCCTGGAGCCGCCCCTACGGCCGTGATCAGTCGCACCTGCGGCGGGCTCTAGCCGCCCCTGCGGCCGTGATGATCCGCCCCCGCGGTTTCGGTGCAGAAACTCGTCTTCTTCGTCTTCGATCGTGGATCCTTGGCTCCAATATCCTCCTCTCATTGTTGGGTCTTCTCCAAACACCAACCACTGATCTTAGACTCCTCTCCACGACCTAATCGAGCTAAGAACACATGCATGCAAGGATTTGAGTAAAAACTTCTCAAAAGCTTCATCCATGGCCATGGATGAAGGAGGGAAGAAGAAAGAGTTAAGCAGCCAAGGAGGAGAAGGAAGGAAGAGGGAGAAGCTTACCACACGAGATCTGATATTCCTCTACTGTAGTACAAACCGAAGGAAGAGCCGCTCCATAGCCTGTGATGAACGTGCAGCAAAATGTCCCAGAGGACGCACCTCGCGTCGTTCCGCCTTCTGCTCCACATGTTGCACCACAACCACCTGTTGCTCCTCTCAGGCCTGTCTGATACGAGCCTATTGTGGATCATCCACAAACACTCGTACAACGAATGGATCCTGCCCAAAATATTAACCGTCCTGGAGTTAACTTTGGAGATCCCGCAACCCATGAACATGAGCTGCGACCGCAGGTACTCCAGATGATTCGTCAGAATAAGTTTAGAGGGATGGATTTGGAGTCTCCTCATCAACACTTGATGAACTATGAGATTGTTATGGATACGATGAGACCGCCCCGTATGGAAGGTAATAATCACAAGATAAGAGGTTTTTCTTTTTCTCTCAGGGATAAGGCTCTAGCTTGTATCAATCAATACCATACGAACAGATTGGCACTTGGGAAGAGATGATCACGGAGTTTCTCACCAAACTATTCCCACCTTCCAAGACTAAAGAGCTTAGAGGGAAGATAAATGCCTTCACCATGAAGGATAAGGAGAGCTTATTCAAGTCTTGAGAGAGTTTCAAGGACTTATTGCTAGATTGTCCCACATCATGGGATCCCTAAGATTGAGTTGCTAGAGATTTACTTTAAGGGACTTGATGAGGACACTCAATTCAATTTACAATCACTTTTTGGAGGTACTTTCATGGACAAAGAAGAAGATGAGGCTTGTGAATTTGTAGAGAAGCAAGCCTTAGTTATGGAGAAGTACTCTCACAGGAAGGCTGAAGAGAAGAAGACTTGACAGGGAGTGTATGAGGTAAAAGAAGACACCCGGACAGATGCAAGGTTTGATTCTTTGTATAATGAAATTAAATGTTTAAAGGAATTATTTGCATATAATGTCAAAAATCAGCAAGCTGAAATGCAGGTAGCATCCAAAGAAGAGGATGCAAATTTCATGAATAGCGGTAATTTTCATAGAGGATACCAAAATCAAAGAGGTTATAACAACAATTACTTCAATAGGAATTACCAAAGAAATAATTTAAGGATTAACCACAATCATCCAGGATTTTTTTATTCTAATCTTGAGGGTGTTTTGAACCCTCAACCATCTTCTAGTGGTGCAGGTCAATCGTCTAAGTTAACTGAGCAATCTCAACCGAAAGATCGATTTGAGATGATGTTTGAACAATTGATGGCAAGGATGAGCAATCTGGAGAATTTTATCACTAGTGTTACCAAGGCTCAAAAGGTTTTGGAAACTCAAGTGTTCAAAATGGCTGAAGAAGCTCCTAGAGATCCGGGAAGAATTCCTGAAAAGACTAAGGAGAACCTCAAGGGACAGATTCTGGCCATCACTACTGAAGAAGGACTGAAAGGGACGAAATACACGCGAAAGGAGAAATCTCGGCCACTTGTGGGAGTATCTCGGCCCGAGATCCCTATATGGCTGACCGAGATTTCACGTCAAACACTATGATCTCGGTCCGAGATCATAAACCTCGTCCGAGATCCTATGCTCAGGTCAAAAAGATGGAAAGCATTGAGAAAGAACTTGCTAAGAAGGAAGAAGTGTACATTCCACCGCCCCTGTACAAACCTCCACGTCCATTTCCAAAAGCCCGTGGCAGAGCTTTCCTAGATGAGACATTTGGTAAGTTCATTGATCTTATTAAAAGTTCAAATATTGTTATACCTTCTCTTGATGCTATTTTAGGATGCCTGAATACGGGAAGTTCTTGAAAGAGACCCTGTCTAACAAGAAGACTATTGGAGTGAAGAAGAAGTGATGATGACTCAAAGATCAAGTGAGCTCATCAATATATCAATGGAGAAGATGCCACAAAAGCTTAAGGATTCCGGATCATTTTGCGTCCGAGTAGGACTTGGAAAAGGATCATATGCAGCTTTGTGTGATCTTAGCGCGAGTCTGAGCATGATTCCTCTTGCACTTTGCAAGAAAATTGGCCTTGGGGAACCAAAGCCAATGAAGATGACACTACGCATAGCGGATGGATCGGTTGTTGAACCTGCAAGAATTCTTAAAGATGTTCCATTGTTGTTAGGGAAGTACTATGTTCCTATTGATTTTGTTGTTCTTGACATTCCTGCTGATTCCCTTATACCTTTAATACTAGGAAGACCCTTCCTAGCTACTTTTGGATGTCATGTTGTTTGCAGGAACGCTTCCCTTACATTCAACATAGAAAGGGAAGGCAATACTAGCTCTCAAAGGTTACGGAAGAATCCAATCTTGCAGATGGCTCGCTTCATAGCGAAAACAAAACCGTCAGAGAAATCTCAACCTTTATCTCGGCCGAGATGTCTACTATGCCGACCGAGATATTACGACAGAGAGTTGCATCTCGGCCCGAGATCCACCCATCCCGGCCGAGATCCAAGTATGGGGTAGAGACGAGCTCGGAAACGCTTTCCGAAGTTCCGAAACCTCCCAATACGTCCCTCCCGTCCATCAAAGGGAAGCAAAAATTAGAAGAGTTGGTAGAACCAAAAGCCTGGAAGGAAACAGAGCACTCTTGCGAGAGAAGTCGGTTTCTACCGACAATTTATCAAAGGATTTTCAAAACCTCCCGCATCAATTGCATCCATATTAGCAAAGGAAGGAAAGCAGGACGCATATGAGAGCTCGAAGATCTATAAAGAGAGCTCGAAAATCAATAGTAAGTACAACAGGTGATTTAGTCATGATATCTAACTCTAGATATCATCTTATACAGGGAGAACTCGAGAAGAAATGGACCATACCATACATAGTGAAGAAGATCCACCCCTATGGTTCAACTAAAGTATGGGGTAAAGATGTCGGATCGATTAAAGTTAATGAGAGAAGGTTGAATAAGTGTAAGCCGGAACCTCCGGTGAAGATGACTTCCCCTATATATCCGGATAAGAATTGACGGAATCAGGTCTAGCAAGAGACCTTAAATCGATGCGCTTCTCGGGAGGCAACCCGAGGTAAGAGTCATTTTGTCTTTGTTATTGTTTTTGCTTTTTGTTTTTGTGTTTTTGCGCGTTTCTTTTTGTTTTGTTTTGTTTTGTTTTTGTAGGATCTAGGTGTCGAAATGGAAAGAAGAAAAGGAGATTATGCTCAGAAAAATTCTAAAATGAGTCGAACACATTGAAGAATTGAAGAATGGAAGAAGACGAGCTGGGAAAAAAAATTTTGAACGACGAACTTCGCCGAACTGGCTGAGATCCCGGCCGAGATCGGTTCTATCAGATTTTCTTAAACCCTTCTTCCCTTCCCTCATTCTCCAACACCTCCATAACCTCCATACCTCCAAACTCTATCCAAATTTCCCTATTTTCCTCAATTCTTCACCAAATCCACTAATTCCACCCACAATCCTTCACAAATTCAATTCTAAACACATTCTCATAACCAATTTCATCAAAAACCCTCCACATTCATCTCCCCAAACACAAACCCTACCAAAAAATCCAAATTCTCAAAAACCTCAAAAATCCTTCATTCTTTTGAGGGATTTTGTGCAAAAAGACCTTAGGAACATCATACAAGCAAGGAACGAGCAAGAAATCGACCGAAATCTTCGATCCCGGCCAAGACCGAAGTTGCGTTTTTCTGCCCAGATTATCTCGGTCGATCGACCGAGATCCCCAACCGAGATTTTCTTTTGTCGTGACTTTTCGAATCGAGATGAACCGATTGAAGTGATCCTTGTCGAGAAGCGGTTCCTCTAGGAAGTCAAAGAAGCAAGCGGAGCCTTCCGAGCCTCCGACGATGGTTCCGATCATCCCGACGCTTGTAAGACAAATTTTATCGTCTTTCTAAGCTTAGTTTTGATGCTCAAAAGTAACTTGATTTAGATATAGGTGAATGGGGAGTCCATTGAGGATTTATATTTGATCATGGAGAGATGTGGTTGGTTGGATTTAGTTGGAATTAGAGAACCAAACTATGTTGAGTTAATGGAATTTTTGAGTTCTTTTGTGTTCAAAGGTGGAAATGGTAGTAGATGTGTGAAGTTTAGGTTGATGAATAATGACTATGAGATGTCTAAGGATGATTTTGGTGATTTGTTTCACTTCCCGCATAGCGATACTTTTGATTTTGATAGTGATGTGGATCAGAGTGCATTCTGGCACGAGATCGCAAAGCCTATGGGTTTTGCTAGTGAGTGGAAGGCCGGAGAGGCCAAGTGCAAGTTCATTGTGAACTTGTCTTTTAGGCTTGCCCATAGGATTATGAGCGAGGTGATGTTACCTCGCCGTGAGACACAACACTAGGTGCTAGTAGGTGAGTTGCTCGTGTTATGGTGCATTACACATGACCACACCCCGGACTCTTCTACACTGATGCTTGAGCACCTGAAAAAGGTATCCAAGAAGAGGTCCAGATACATTTGTGTTGATGGGTTGATCACCCACATAGCTTTGAGGCTTAACATTGATCTTTCTGATTTGGCTGTCACGAATTGGCATGTCGTTGTGGGTAGGCGACATTTAGTTCACAGAAAGATTTTGATTCAGAAGGGCAGTAAGCCCTTTAGAGTTTCTATGTCGTGGGACGAGGTCTTTGGGATTGAATGGAAGTATGAGTACACCATTAGAGATAGGAGGTTCTGGAGAGAGGCTTTAGAGCCACATAGTTATGAGGAGGAGTGTGTAGGGCAGTCTGATGATGAGGATGTTGCCCGTGAGGATGGGGATCTTGAGACTGCCGCTGAGGCAAATGATATTGTGTTGGAGATGGGAGGTACAGGTACACGTTCCACAGGGAGGCCAGCAGGAAAAGCATCGTCTTCACGAGCTCCCAAACCTACACGCAGAGGGACGCCTACTATGGATCAGTTGGCCGTTGACATCTATCAACTTCAGCTAGGCCAGCAGAGGATCGAGCATGGCCAGCAGAGGATTGAGCAGAGGCCGACCGAGGAGGATAGGCGCTATTCTGTTTCTGAGGGGATGTATGGTGACATGTATTGCCAGATGTTCGGGCATTTCTATGACCCTATAAATCCCTATCAATAATGATAGAAACTCGCAGGTTAGTAAAACAAGGAAGGGATAATTGTAAATTTATAACCTGTAAATAATTCTCCTAAATAGCAACGAACCACAGTGTATGGATCGTACGAAGTAGGAAAAGTATTTCAGGGTCGAACTCAAGGACTGGGAGGATTAATCTACAGTAGTGATTATAGATAAGATAGATCTAGAATAAGAAATGATGTTGAAAAATATAAGAGAAAGAAGTCAAAAGGTTCTGGAAAGGGTTTTGGGTTACTCTCAATTGAATGTCACCTTCAATCAAGAGCAATTTTCTAAAAAACAAAACAAGAAAATGAGATAATTAAGTTAAAGGGAAAAAAAAGGATTTCAAGGGTTCAAGATCATTATTTATACACATAGACTCAAGATAATCTCATAAAGCATATATGATTTGAAAAGCGTAAAGAGATGAATATTTCTTAAATCTATCCTCTTTTACAGTGACGTCTCAAGAACATAAGGTCCGCAACCTAATACCTATTACTTTCAAGGTAAAGAGGGAGAAATAAATAAATAAACCTTATTCTTTCAATCAAGGAAATACAATAACCCTTTACAGTTACATCCCATGAATTATTGCCTCAAAGGAAAGAATAATGACACATTCTATCCAATAAAGGTTAAACCTTTATTACCTAGGAAAAGGTTCTCTTATGTATCTAAGAAGGAATATCTCAGTTACGACTCAATTCCTGCTTAGGTTGAAGTGGTTTAGATTGATCCTAAACCTTCAAAAATCAAACCTTTCCATAGGATTTAAAGCGATTCAAACAATTATAGGGAGCAAACCCTCATTGTCCAAGGTATAAACAAATCTATAATCTACCTTGGAACCACAAAGATCTAGCCAATAACAATCATATCAAGAGACAAATAAAGAAATAACAAAAGGGAAAGAAAGAACGCAACTTCGAATGAATGAAAACTTGCAATCTTGATAAATCTCAAATCAACAATGTCTTCCCAACAACAACTGAATATGAAAATCTCCAACTTTAAATTAAACTAACTAAGAAGAATGATGAATGAACAAAACGGCATGGTAGGAGACGGCTGCACCCTCTAGGGCAACTTTGGGAAACTCCCAGCTAAAATCGATCCCCTTGGAATGAATCCGAGACTTCCTTTTATACACAAAACCTTACTAAAAGACTTTGGGCCAAAAAGGAAAAAGCCCGTAAACGAAATAAGACATTCAGGGAAGAATCTCGGTATGGATCTCGGCCGAGATCAGTCACAGTCAGAGCCGAGATTTCGACTTCGTACTTCAGCATCATGGGCATCTCGGTCAAGTCACCCCAAATCTCAGTCGAGATGTGGACCGAGATTTTGCAATAGAAACTCCCAACCTCGACCGAGATAAGTGGATCTCGGCCAAGATGGCTCCTTGGTCGTTTCTTCATGCCTTTAGCTTGATTCCTAGCCCTTTCCCGTGCACGTATTCTTGCTCCAATGCATCCACTTCGAGGCTTGATCCTCAAATACGTCGTTTAAGCTCCATAATGTGTGTAACACCCCGAATTCGCGGGACTCGGGATGCTACGGGCGAGACCTCACCATGGGTCCCGACCCTTAGCCTGACAACAATTTCACCGGACCTTTCCAACTAGGCACAAATAAAGGCAAAACTCAAACCGTTTATAATGTATGCGAGAAACTGAAAAGGAAAGATACAATGTGGAAACTCAGCCGAGTCCTCAAAACGACATAACTCCGATAAGAAAACCAAAACCGTACAACATAATCCAACATACAAAGACATATCCCAAAAACGTCCCCGTCCTATAATGTACGGAGACCCCGGCTGTCCACTCCTCCACCTCACTCGGCGGCGTCCCTAACCTGTAAGGCATCTACAAAACGGTTTAAAACCGTTAGCTCATATTCGAAGCATTAGAAAAGAGGTGAAGGCACATACACACATATATCACATAACACATACATACTCCAAAACACACAAGTCCGGTAATTTGTATTTTTATTACTAAGTCGTATCCCGTTCTAATTCAACTTAGGTTTGTGACACGAGAACCACCGTGGTCTCGCCTCGGTCCCTACTTACCGGCAAGAAATAGTACTCTAGTGATCTAAGCAAGATCACCTCATCACCACACTCAAATAACAACACCCTCACTTCCTTAAGGAGGAAGCCCACAATCTGCTCACAAGAGATATGCATATCAATACATGCTCACGCTGAAGAAGTCTTAGACTTCACTCTAGTGATCTAAGCAAGATCACCTAACCCTCAAGCTAGGAATGCATCCTAGGGTCCAAGGTACTCACCACACTCTCAACACATGAAAGCAACTCACAACAGTTTATAACCTCACATGATCTTAAACCTCAACCAAGAAGGAACAAGCTAGCCTAGAAGGTCCATCATGCTCAACATACTCATAACCATCAACTACATCGAGCCTTAAGGGCTCCTAGGATCACAACCACTAAGTGGCATCTGAAGCTACTCTAGATCCAACCTAGGCATGCTACTAACATGATACAACTACAAAACTAAGGAAGGAACGAAGAGGAAGGGAGAGGAGAAGCCTACTGTTGAAGAAAACGCAACCGCGGAGCCAAGCCGGCGCCCCAGCGGAACACTGCCGCCGCCCCTACGGACCCAGGAGCCGCCCCTGCGGTGCTGGTGCCGCCCCTGCGGTTGTCTGGAGCCGCCCCTGCGGCTATGGTGAGCCGCCCCCGCGGTTTCGCTGTAGAAGCTCGTCTTCTTTGTCTTCGACTATGGATCTTTGGCTCTAATGTCCTCCTCTCCTTGTTGGGTCTTCTCCAAACACCAACCACTGATCTTAGACTCCTCTCCACGGCCTAATCGAGCTAAGAACACATGCATGCAAGGATTTGAGTAATAAGCTTCTCAAGAGCTTCATCCATGGCCATGGATGAAGGAGGGAAGAAGAAAGGGAAAACAGCAATGAAGAGAAGAGAAGGAGAGGAATATGCTTACCAAACTAGATCTGATCTTTCTCCACTGCAGTCCACAATCCAAGAGTTTCAAAAAAATGGAAGAAGAGCAAAGAGAGAGAAGAGAGGAAGAGAGGAGAGATTAACGTGAAAGAGAAAGAGAGGGGGGAGGAGGGGACAAGAGCTGAAAAAGTGGAGAGGGGATCAAGGGGTCAGCTGACCTCTTGTCACCTAACCGCGGAACGAGGGGTCGGAAATGACCTCTTGTCACCTCAGCTCGGAATGAAGGGTCGGAAAGCGGAAAGAGGAAAAACAACGAGTCGGCTCGGGAATTTAGGAATAAATCCCGGCTCGGGAATTTAGGAATAAATCTCGTAACCATGTGGAACTCATAAAACGTCAACTATCGGCTCTAATCCAAGTTTACGAATAAAATCACATCAGGACCTCGCAAGGTACACATATACTCATACGAACTCACGTAACTCGTTATGACATAAACACATAGAACAAACAAGGGAAGATCTCGGGACTAACCCGACGGTCCTATCGATGTTGCTAAACCTGCGTAAAACTCGGGATAGTTCCTCCGGATACTATCATCCATCTCCCATGTAGCCTCATCGGCTCCTCGCCTCGACCACTGCACTCTCAGTATCGGTATCTCCTTCGATCGAAGGCGCCTCGTCTTCACTCTAAAACTGCTATCGGATGCTCTATAAAAGTATGGTCCGGCTCGACCACTAGGTCCTCGTGGATAATGATGTGCCTCGGGTCGTGTATGTACTCTCTCAGCTGAGAGACATGAAATACCGGATGTATACCCTCCAACCGCGGTGGCAATGCTAACCGGTATGCCACCTCACCGACTCTCTCCAAGATCTCGGATGGACCGACATATCGGGGGCTTAACTTCCCCTTAACGCCGAATCGCCTGACGCCCCGCGTCGGTGATACCCTCAACCACACCTGAGCTCCTACACTGAACTCGAGTCTTCCTCATTTCTCACTTAGCAAGGACAAGAGAAATTACATGAAGAGTCTTCCCCATTCCCATTTCATCGGCAAATATACTCCCTTTAATCACTTATTCCTCTTGCTTCAGTGCCCAACCTAGCCATTCTTTCTGATACCTTAACAGGGGGAAAACTAATTCCTTATGCGCTTCAATTATTTCACCTACAATTTCATTCTTCTGATTCAAATCAATATCTTCATTCATATGTTCATCAAGCCATTCACTATCCTCTTTCTCCCAAATTTCCCACAACAATGGTGCCTTATCCTTATGTCCCTTTGATTTCCTTTTATTCTTCACTAGTAGAAAATTAATAACAAGTTGAACGAAAGCATCAAATTCAATTTTGCTTCAAATTTAAATTCGTCAATTGGCTTTGAATGTATCTTAGAGCGCCCCATTCTTCTCTTAGGTGATGATTGTTTCTTCCTCTTAATATTACTACCTTCAACATGCCATTCAATATCATTTAGACAACAACACGCCATTGTCAAGGTTGCTTTTTTTTACTGGTTTGTTTTGTGTCCTTCATAAGACACCACTCATGGAATTAAATATGAGTTTGGGGATAAAAATCGAGTACTCAGATGCATCGACCAAGAGAAGAAGAGAATAAGAGAAGATGTAGGTTCACACATGTGTGCTCATCATTTAACGCAGCTTGACA
>CM008281.1:24175895-24329912 GCA_002319775.1 Fagopyrum tataricum | reverse complement strand
GAGGTTGCTGAGAGCGTCGTTCCTGAGACTAGGAACTTGCAGCCTGAGAGACAGGGGGCACAAAAAGGCCCAGTCTGGTGAGTCTGATCGTGTCTCCATGGGGGTCAGAGTTCCGAGCTTATATCAGACGAGTAGAGGAGGCTGCCAGAGCGGTAGACGTGCCCCCAGATTTACATGCACAGGAGGACCATCTGAGAGGTCCCACACCGTTACTCAGGTGCCAGCTGTACAGTACCTGCTGCTGAGATTTCCAGAGCACCAGAGGAGCATAGAGGGCCTAGACCAGATACCTGGTTGAAGGCATTCCATCAGATGGGTGTACCCCTTTCACTGGAAGGTGGGGTTGGAGGTTGAGCTCTGGATTGGGCATGTAGACTCAGCTCTGGAGTCTATTCGATGTCCAGCTGACAGACAGATCGAGCTGGTTCAGACTTTATTCCGGGACTTGGCACACACTGTGGAGATCAGTACGGGGTCAGGTTACCAGTTATGAGCATATGAGGACGATGATTAGAGAGCGTTTCGCCCTGCCTCACTGAGGAGGGAGAAACTGCGAGATTTTGTTGAGGCTGGTTTGAGGATGTACCAGTCTCTGAGGCCATCAGGAGGTTTCAGGAGGAGCTGGCATTACTGGGACCAGCTGCACCTTCTGCAGATCAACACGTTTATCTCTTTTCCCGACGACTGAGGGATACTACCCGGGCCTATATGGCGGATTTCATTGTGAGTCCTTGATGGACTACCAGGATAGAGCCGCGACTATGAGCGAGTGCGGGCGAGTCAGAGGAGAGCTTCTCAGACCGGAGGGTCTGAGAAGAGGCAGCGTACAGGACAGACCAGTGGTACTGGGTGCTGCTAGTGGTTGGCGTGGTCAGAGACGCCAGAGTCAGCCCTCATCTGCACCAGTTGCAGAGAAGGGACGTCAGTGTTTTAACTGTGGTGATCCAGGGCATATGAGGCCGAGTGCACGAGGCCATTAGTGACTTGCTACACCTGTGGTAGGCAAGGTCACAGAGCTGTTTACTGCCGCCAGGGCGGAGCTTCATCTCAGCAGGGTTCTTCCCCTGCCAGTGCAGCGGAGGTGGGCAGAGGCCACCTCAGCAGCAGCAGATTCAGGGACAGCAGAGGGTCCCAGATCGCCCTACGACTCAGGGATCTGCTCCTGGGCCGAGTAGAGGCAGAAGGTCGTGGTGGGAGCACCTACTGATACCAGAGGCCCACAGGGTCGTGTTTTTGAGTGAGGAGTGCAGAGGAGCCAGCTGCACCTACTGCTACAAGGTACCATTCTGATTCATGGTTTTACTTGTTAGAGTTTTATTTGATATTTGGTGCTACGCACTCTTTTATTTCTGATGCCTGTGTAGAGCGTCTTGGTTTAGATACAGTTGAGGGGATGCCCTTTATTATAGGGTTACCCGATGGTGGTAGGGTCAGAGGTACCCGTGAGATTCACGGTTGTCCCATTTCTGTAGGGACCCGTGTGTTACTAGTTGACTTCTTTGTCATGCCATTAGAGCATGAAGAAGTCATTCTAGGTATGGACTGGATGGATAGACACTCTGCAGTTTTAGATGTAGGTAGGAGGACTGTTACCCTCTCTACCGAGTTAGGCCAGATAGAGGTTTTCGAGGTTGGGACCTTGGAAGACAGCACAGTTATTAGTGTTATACGGGCAGCGAGACTGATTGCACAGGGTTGCGAGCCTTCTGGTGTTATGCCATGAAGGAGGGGAGAGTCCAGATGTAGAGGATATCCAGTGTTTGTGATTTTACTGATGTTTTTGTTGAGCCGTCCAGTTTGCCGCCTCAGAGGAGTGTGGATTTGGATTGAGTTAGAGCCTGGTACGAGACCGATCTCGAAGGCCCCATAGGATGGCGCCTGTCGAGATGCTGGAGCTGAAGAAGCAACTTGAGGAGTTGGCTGAGAAGGGCTTCATTCGCCCTAGCGTGTCCCCATGGGGAGCACCTGTCCTCTTCGTACGGAAGAAGGACGGATCACTGAGGTTATGTATAGATTACAGAGAGCTGAACAAGGTGACCATCAAGAACAAGTATCCACTGCCGCGTATTGATGATTTGTTAGATCAGTTACAGGGAGCGACTGTGTTCTCCAGGATTGATTTGCGTTCAGGATATCACCAGCTGAGGGTGAGAGAGCAGGATGTACACAGGACAGCATTCCGGACCAGATATGGCCACTACGAGTTTGTAGTGATGCCATTTGGGCTTACGAATGCCCCAGCCGTCTTTATGGAATTGATGAACAGTATCTTCATCGACTTCCTAGATCAGTTTGTGGTGGTTTTTATTGATGATATTCTAGTATACTCTCGCAGTGGAGAGGAGCATGCAGGACATCTAAGGACTGTATTGCAGGATTTACCGGATAGAGAACTTTAGCATAAAGTTCTCTAAGTATGAGTTCTGGATGCCAGAGGTAGCATTCTTGGGTCATGTGGTTTCAGCTGAGGGGATCAAGGTTGATCCGGTGAAGATTGAGGCAGTAGCAACATGGACTACACCGACGAACGTCAAGGAAGTACATAACTTCCTTGGCCTAGCCGGTTTATTACAGACGCTTTGTGGAGGGATTTTCCTGTGATTGCCCGTCCACTGACGAGTTTGATGAGGAAGACTACCAGATTTGTGTGGTCTGATCAGTGCATGCAGAGTTTTGAAGAGTTGAAGAGGCGTTTGACTTCTGCTCATATTTTGGCACAGCTAGAGGGTACTAAGGATTTTGTGGTATATAGTGATGCATCCAAGCTAGGCTTGGGGTGTGTTTTGATGCAGAGAGGCAGGGTGATTGCTTATGCGTCTCGACAGTTGAAGACGTATGAGGAGAACTACCCGACTCATGATCCGGAGTTGGCAACGGTAGTTCATCCACTGAAGATCTGGAGACATTACATGTATGGTGCTACGTGTCAGATCTTCACAGACCATAAGAGTCTGAAGTACATTTTCACGCAACGGGAATTGAATAACCGCCAGCGTAGGTGGCTCGAGCTGATCAAGGACTTTAATTTAGAGATTATGTATCATCCAGGGAAGGTGAACGTTGTCGCCGACGCCCTGAGCAGGAAGACGCCTCGAGAGCAGGCGATTGCGAGGCTGACAGTTCAGCATCAGTTGCAGAGAGACCTGATCTGGTTAGAGTTGGACATCCAGTTTCCTGATGAGGATGCCCAGCTGCGTACTTTAGAGGTTCTTCCTGATCTGTTGGGTGAGATCCAACAGAAGCAGGAAACCTGCCCGACACTGATGAGGATACGAGATAGGATGTCTCGGGATGAGGCACCACAGTTCCTGCTAGGAGAAGATGGAGTTTTGAGACACCGCGGTCGCATTTGTGTACCTGCTGATATAGAGCTGAGACAGAGGATTTTACAGGAGGCTCACTGTACACCTTACTCTGTACATCCAGGTACGAGTAAGATGTATTAGGATTTGAGACGTCTATATTGGTGGGGAGGGCTGAAGCCCGATGTGGCCAGATTTGTGGCACAGTGTGCGACCTGCCAGCAGGTCAAGATAGAGCATTTCAGACCTGGAGGTGAGCTCCATCCACTTCCTGTTCCACAGAGGAAGTAGGAGGACGTCACCATGGATTTTGTGACTGGATTGAGGCTGAGTCGGATTTTGATGCCATCTGGGTCATAGTGGACAGATTGACGAAGACGGCACGTTTCATTCCTATTAAGGAGACGTGCCCGGTGAGCAGATTAGTTGAGGAGTACACTAGACAAATAGTGAGACTCCATGGTGTACCGAGGACGATCGTCTCAGACAAAGATGGACGATTTACCTCGAGATTCTGGCAGCAGATTCAGACTGCTTTGGGGACGAGTTTGCACTTTACTACTGCGTTCCATCCTCAGACAGATGGTCAGTCAGAGAGGACCATTCAGACCCTGGAGGATATGCTGCGATCTTGTGTGTTGGATTGGGGGCAAGTGTGGACAGATCATCTCCCACTTGTTGAGTTCTCCTACAACAACAGCTGGCATGCATCTATTGGAATGGCCCCATATGAGGCACTGTATGGACAGAGATGTCGTACCCCGTTATGTTGGGATGAGTAGAGCAATGTCAGTGGTTTGGCACCTGATCAGATTCAGGATGATATGGCTCGAGTAGCATTGATTAGAGAGCGTATGCTGACTGCGCAGAGCCGTCAGAAGTCTTATGCTGATAGGAGGCGTAGACCTCTAGAGTTCAGAGTTGGAGCCCATGTGTGGCTGAGAGTGTCCCCGACACGAAGTGTTAAGCGTTTTGGCATTAAGGGGAAGTTGAGTCCCCGATATGTCGAACCGTTCGAGATTCTGGATCGGGTTGGGAGTGCAACTTACAGATTAGCCTTGCCTCCGACATTAGAGGGTGTTCACCCTGTATTTCATGTGTCTTAGCTGAGGGAGTACATACCAGATCCGAGACACATCGTGAGTTATGATGATTTGGTGGTTGAGCCGGACCACACGTTTGTTGAGCATCCTATTGCAGTCCTAGAGCGAGGTATGAGACGCCTGCATTCGAAGGACATTCCTATGTTGAGGATATAGTGGTCGAGACGAGGACCCGAGGAGGCTACATGGGAGACTGAGGATAGTATCCAGAGGAACTATCCAGAGTTCTATGCCGAGATAGGTGAACCAATAGGATCACCGAGTAAATCTTAGTACTAGCTTGGTGAGTCTTATGTGCTTACATGCTAATATGCTATGATGTGTTTATTTCATACTAGCGTTGATGTGATTATGATCTTATTAGATCTTGTTGTGCTAGTATGATTCTTGTTTATAGCTGGAGATGGTTCTTTCCTCCATGCTATTGTGATACGTTTAGGATTCAGCTGGAGATGGTTCTTTCCTCCATGCTATTTTGACGGACATAGTAGTGCTGGAGATGTTCTTCCTCCATGCCTTTCTGTTATGGTTTTGATACGGCTAGAGATGTGCTTCCTATATGCCTTGTGATATGTTTATGGTTTGGCTAGAGATGGTTTTCCTCTAGGTCCTGGATAGTGTTTTGTTGCTGGAGTTGATGATTTCCTTCATGCTTATGTTTGAGGTTATAAAGAGTTTTACCTCGGCTTTTGAGTCCGAGTGGTTTCAGGACTTTGCAAGTTTCGGGACGAAACTTGTTTTTAGGGGGGTGAGAGGTTTTGGACCGAGTTTTGGTCCTTGGCCGAGTTTGGCTTTGGCCGAGATTGGCCTTTCCGCACCATCGGTCATGACTGCCGCCCCTACGGGTTTCCGCCCCTGCGATTTCCGGCGGCTGCAGTCGGTTTTGTTGACTCCCTTGACCCGTGCTTTACCTTTCCCTTATTTCTTCTTTTCCCTTGGCTGATCAAGGGTTCTTCTTCACTTCTCTTCCCCAGTTCCTACGTCCTTCTTGCTTCTTCATCCCTTCCTTTGATATTGTTCTTGTTCTCCTTGGAGTTTTGCTTGAAAGTTGTGTTTTGTGGTTGTTGTTGATGTTGGAGGTGTGTATTCTGAGCTTGGAAGCCAGCAACTGTGAGTGACCTCTCCCTGCAGCCTAGGATCTTCAGTAGTGGTGAGTTCTTGCTTCTTCTCCTTCTCTTCTTCTTTGTTTCCATCTCTTTAGCTTAGGATTAGATGTTTGGACATAGGATGATGTTGGAATGTGTATGTTGTTGCATGTGTGTGAATTTGGATGAGAGAAGACGTGATTTGATCACGAGAAGAGCCGAAGAGGAATCGTGAGTTCACGTTCTGCACAGACGCCGCCCCCGCGCCTAGAAGTCGCCGCCCCTGCGGAAGCCGTGCCGCAGCGCCAGCACCAGCACCTTGCCTGTGTTGCCTGCGTCCCGTGTCACCGCGCCTGCGGCTGCTCCTTGCCGCGCCTGCGGGTTACCTGTTCCACTCCTGCGTCCCTTGATCACGCAGGTGCGTTTTGTCCCGGGACTACCTATAGTAAGGTAGCTCCTTTCCTTTCCTAGTATGAGGGAACTAGTACCATGCTAGGCATCGGTTATGATGAGTATGATATAGATATGCCGGTTAGGGCTTTGAGGTTACAAGTTGGATATGATCCCTATGGATCCCTTGAGTCTAGGTGTGACCCCTTTGTGTGATAGGAGTTTGATATATATATATATATATATATGTATGCCTTGTATAGGCCGTGTTGTCCTCTAGTTTAGAGTGGACCTGAGTGAGAGCTGATCGTAGTGATACGACTTCTGAGATTGAGGTAAGTCCATAGGACTTACTTAGCCGCCATCCTTATATTGGATGTCTGCATGAGTGGTGTTTGTTATATGCTTTATAGCATGCTTTATGTTTGTCACCGACCTATGTTATATTGACCGACCATTGTAGTGGCTGTGACAACTTACCTTTCATCCCGTAGTGGAGTATGGGAAGTTCTCTATAAGCTAGTTAGTTCTGGTATACGGGAAGGGCACCTACCACTCCATATGGTATACGGGAAAGTGCGCTGATACCACTCCAACTAGCTATTACACGCAGAGGCGATGGTTATATATATTCCTCGTGTCACGTATATTTATATATACCGATTTATATACTCTTGAGTTCTTAACGTTATAAAGATAATAAACCGGGTAAATGTGTGATATCATGATGAGGTGTTAATATTCTTGATATGTGTTTGTGTTCTAGCATCTTCTTATATATGTGTATGGTTAGCTAACGGTTTTATACTGTGTTGTAGATCCTTTGCAGGTTAGGAGAGCTGCAGAGTGATCCAGAGGGGTGATCTGCTGAGGGTTCCGTACGCTGGGCGTTATCGTGGGTTTTTGGGTTATTATTGTTGTACGGATTTCTGTTTGACTTTGTACTCAACAGTACTTTGTATCATCCTTTTGATATGTATGTGTGTATATATATATATATATATATATATATATATATATATATATATATATATATATATATCAGTTTTATGTTTTGTTTTAATCTATTGGTGCCTTGTTGTAAGATTCAGTGAACTTGTTGTCAGGCTAGGGTCAGGATCCATTGTGAGATCCTAGCCCAGTAGCACTCTGAGTCCTACGGATTTGGGGTGTTACATTTGCTCCATGAATTTAAGCCATCGGAAAAAAGAGGTTGCTCAAACAGCCAGCATTGTGAGTTTTGTGACCGATCAACCAAGATCCCAAATGGTACAAATGAACAGACTCAACACATAGTAAGAGTGTGAAAGCGAAGTCTCGCAGGTTGTTTTTGGTTCATTCATAGAATTCATGTAATTGTAGAGTCGGATAGCGATGGCGCTGCTTCAGGAATTATTCTTTTTACCGTGTATAGGTGGGAACTTCATAGCATGGTTGTACTTGGTAGGTAGTTCAAGTGTGAAATCTCGTTAACAAAATCAATGTTGTAGTTTTCCTCAGAGGTTCACTAAGAGAAAGAAGAGAATACACATCTGATTCCACTAGGGATAGGATTTCTGGTCTAATTAAGTTGTTGTTCATCTCAAGTTGATAACAAAGGATATGTCATGTCAAACATATCAGAGCATTGGTTGACACTTGTGTGTTTGACAGTTAAAAACCCAAGAAAGTACATATAATCAGAAAGTAAGCTAAATGCATGCCTTCAGTTGAAAAGAATTCTTCATAAAACACAGGTAGTATGAATATTTGGGACCTACTACGTATCTAAGTTCTACATCCACACTTTTTCTTAATACAATCTTCAATTTCATTTAATTTAAGAATTTATATTTTAAGATACTAAAGTAGTGCGGTAACGTGGGTATTAAAATCGAAGTGAAGTTGCACAACTAGAAAGTGAGCAATATAGACTATTAAGATTTCAATATAACCGAAGGAAGTTGGGTACGTTGGTAACTAAAATCGGGTATTAAGAGAGTGTGAAACACTTTATTTAGAAACAAAGATCCTCCCACTGCAATCGGGTAACAACGAAGTTGGGTAATCGAAGTGAAGTTGGATATAGAACGTTGGGTATTAAAATCGGGTAACAACGAAGTTGGGTAACCGAAGTGAAGTTGGATATAGAACATTGGGTATTAAAATCGGGTAACAACAAAGTTGAGTAACATAATTGAATTTGGATGTAGAACGTTGAGTTTTAAAATCATGTAACAACGAAGTTGGGTAACATAATTGAAGTTGGATATGTAACGTTGGGTATTAAAAACGGGTAACAACGAATTTAGGTAACATAAGTGAATTTGGATGTAGAACGTTGGGTATTAAAATCGGGTAACAACGAAGTTGGGTAACATAAGTAAATTTGGATGTAGAACGTTGGGTATTAAAATCGGGTAACAACGAAATTGGGTAACATAAGTGAATTTGGGTAACAAAGTTGGGTAACAGAGTATAATGTTGGGTAACAAAGTTGGGTAACAAGGTTGGGTAACAAAATTGGGTAACAAGGTTGGATAACAGGGTTGGATAACAGGATTGAGTAACAGAGTATAACGTTGGGTCCCTTCACAAATAGAAAGTGCATAGTTAGTGTTTCTATAAAATTTTGCCTACACACTTTGTTTCTTTGATAAAAAATCTACACACTTACCAATTTCACCCCTTATTTAATAAATAACATCATGATATTATGTTAGAAATATTTATTAGTAACATCTAATTATGTTGTTAACCTAGATACGAGACCTATTATGAGATTCTAGCTCGTAATATTTCGGGCTTACAAATCCGGGATGTTATGTCACTACTCTCTCTTGCTTGCTTGTTCTTATTTGGCTTGGTTCTTTTCTAATTTCGGGCTTTATATGTTGTACTTTTATGTCTATTTTTTTTTTTGACATCGGATTATTTTTTTACGAGGATTAGTCCGTCCGCATATTTATTAGACATTTTAACATATTTACCGACAGTTCCTCTCTTGTCTAGTCGACCAGTCCCTTCATTAACAAGAAAATTTTTTTAAAAAAAATTGTGGGATTATTTGTGAATCTAAAAATATAATTGTGGCAGGGAACACCATTTACACCAAAGTTAGTGATATTATGTAATTTTCAATAGTTTGTCTCTCGTCTTCATTCTCCCTACCAACGTGAAGTTACAGTCACTGAAACATAGGTTTGAGATTCAACTTGGAGCTCGAGTCGATTGCATCTATGGAGATTGAGCTTTGAATCTTCAACTTTCCAAGTCAATGATGGTGGTGAGGTGAAGCCCTGTAGATTTTGCCATACTCCAGCAAGGTATGAAATATGATAATTTGGTTAGGGTTTTCATTTCAAATTTCATTTAGGGTTTCTGCCTGTAAATCGAAAAAGCTTATGAATCTTGTCCGGGGGTGCTAGTTGCTGCTATAAATACGAAATATGGTTTGAGAATTGAGTAGGGTTGTGGGTTTCTTCTTGAATGGTTGTAGGTCTGTGTTTGGACTGTAAATCGATTATGATTTTTAAATTCCCTGTCAGATCAAGCGATTGTAGCATTCTATTTGTGGGTAGCTCTGTATTGAAGTATGGTGTTCATATTAAGAGCTGGTTAAAACCAATTTACTCTCATTTCAATGTCTCCGAGTCAATTAAGGCAACATAATGATTTCAACTTACACCAATGAATCGTTAACAAATGGTTTCTTTTGCAGAAAATCATTCAAAGATGGCAAAAAATGCTCAGATTATTTTCCTGGAAGATTGGCTTCAGGTGTCCAGCGTGTATGACAGTAATGGCAAAGTTGGGACTGGAACACAGTCTTCTACTTCTGCTCAAATCATCATCAAAGCGTGGGCAGACCTTAGAGAATCCCTTCAACGAGGGTCATTCGAACCAAACCACCTCCAATCGGTGAAATCCCTCCTTGATGCTCAGGCTTCTCTTTATGTTGCAGACCCACAAGCAAAGCTTATCCTGGCCATTGTCTCCTCTACTAGTCTTTCGGTACCTTTGGAATCATATCCTTTTTTTCTTAGGCTCCTATATATATGGGTTAGAAAATCCTCTAAGCCCTCTTTAGAACTTGTTGAGTCAGCTGTTAAGGTAGTTTCTGATCTTCTCATGAATGTAGATGATTTAAAGATTAGTGTCTCCCTATTTAGCGAAGGTGTTCTACTTTTCGGTGCTCTATCTGTTGTTGCTTCTCATTCTGAAGGCATCAGATCAATTTGTGTAGAGGCGCTTTTAAAGTTGCTGGTGGAAGGGTGCAAGTTGATGAGTGATGAATTTATTCCTCATATTCTTGCAGGGATTGGTTATGGTTTATCATCAGCAGGAACTTCTCATTTAGGTAGACTTCTAAATCTTTTGTTTGGACTGTGGAGCGAGAATGAGGCGAGCTATGGCATCTCTCATGGGCTTATGATCCTGCATCTGGTAGAATGGGTTATTTTTGGTTTCATTAAAGCTCGTGCATTGGACAAGCTTGCGATTTTTACAAGTGAGATTCTTGAGGACCCTAATGCAAACTATGCTTCATTTTCCATACTCATGGCTGCAGCTGGATCTCTAAGGGCTTCTAGTGGATCAGTACCGCCTGCTCAGAGCATAGATACAATATCTAAGCTTAGAAATTCCGCCTTAGCGTGGCTAGAAGCTCTAGCACTTGATATAACATCCAGAACAGGAGCTTGTGCTAATATCACTAGTGATAGAAAATTTAGTTTTCTTCTTCAATGCATGTCGTTAGCATTGTCTAGAAGTGGTCGGTTGGATTCCTGTAGAGGGCCTCTGTTAGTCTGTCTTGCTTCAGGATTACTGGTAGAAGTATTTCCTTTGAAAAGGTATTATACAGAGGTTCTTGAAGATTCACAAGGCAATAGATGGCAAATAGTAGGCAGTGAGATACAAAAGCATCTTAATAGTGTTCTTTTTAAGGAGGCAGGAGCAATTACTGGCACTTTCTGCAATCTCTATGTTTCTGCAGACGAGGAATACAAATCTATGGTGGAAGATCTGGTTTGGACCTTCTGTAAAGATATGTACCTAGGCCATAGAATGGCGACTTTCTTGCTACGTAATCAAGCAGTCGATTTACTTGGTGAATTAGAAAAAATAACTGAATCTGCTTTCCTCATGATAGTGATCTTTGCTTTGGGAGTTGTGAAGCAGAGATTGTCTAACCAATATCCAAGGCAAGCACAAATGGATGTCTCCGTTCGAATCTTGGTTTCATTCGCTTGTATAGAATACTTCCGTCGCATTCGTCTGCCACAGTATGTAGAGACAATTCGTTCCGTAGTAACTAGTGTTCAGGAGAACGAGTCTGCTTGTGTCTCTTTTGTGGAATCCATGCCTTCTTATGTTGAATTAACAAATCCTCAAGGTATATGACATTTTCTACTTCATGTTTGAGTCTATTATGCACAGTTTTTATATTTTAGTTGTTTTTACTTGAAAAGGTTGAGGGTTTGTTTGGTATCAATATCTAGATATCAAGATATGGGTATGAGGTATTAAGGTATGGGTATGAGATTGATATCTGATACCTTTGTTTCGGAGAGGAATAATAGGGGGAGGAGCAATATTAGATATGTGATACCTCCAGCGTTTGGAGTATATCAAAATAGGAGAAAATGTATATTATATCAAGATATCAGTTTGATATCCATATATTTGTATATCAAACGTAGGTATGAGTTTGTTTATGTTGATACCCATATCTGATATATAAATATGGATACCAAGCAGGCCCTCAAGGTCATTTCTTACTTAAATGTTTGAGTTAACTTTTGAGTTTCAGATCCTGTTTTCGTGCATACGCGGAGGTACATATGGCATGAAGATGAAGTGCAGACTGCTCGAATTTTGTTTTATTTGAGAGTTCTTCCAACATCTGTTGAATGTTTGCCCAGCCCTATTTTCGGGAAAAGGGTGGCTTCAACCATGTTCTTGTATCCTTTCCCATTCATCTTAAAATTTTCATTAGACAAAATCAAGGACACAATGTTGATTCCTTATCAGTTGCTATTAGATATCTTGGGCATCCTAACCCAAAAGTTTCTCGCGCCTCACATTCGGTTTTTGCATCCTTCATATCTTCAGGCAAGGATCCTGTTGAAGATGAGAGGGTGCCACTGAAAGAGCAGCTTGTTTTCTATTACATCAAAAGGTCTCTTCAGGTATTCAAACCTACTAAAGACAATCTCGTCCATCGACCCGAGCTTCAAAACTATGATATGTACTTTTTTTTTTTTTTTTTGCATGTTAAATTTAGGGTTATCCCGGGAATACACCATTGGATGGTTTGGCTACCGGTGTAGTTGCCCTAATCCGTCACCTTCCTGCTGGAAGCGCTCCTATATATTACTGCATACATAGTCTTGTAGAGAAAACCCGGGATCTTTGCAGAGGATTAATGAACGAGGACACTGAACCATGCATGAAGATCTTGGAGCTGCTGTCACGGCTAACAAGTATGGTCGACATACAGGTAAAAATATTTTTTTACCTCTGCTACCTATTTGTGGTTTACCTTATCTTGAAAATTAACCAACTCTATGAGTAGGTTCTTCCTGAGTTGATGAAGCTGTTGGCACAACTGATTGTGGAGTTACCCCACCATACCCAAAGTGTGGCTCTTAATGAGCTTCATGATCTGGTTGCCGAGTCTGATGATGTAACACGAAAGACTTCGTTGGTTTCGTGGTTACAGTCTTTGTCTTACATATGTTCAAAGAAGAATGGTGATAACTCAGCTTCAAAAGCTGCAGGAAACAAAGGAAAATTCACGAGTTCTGAATCCTCGGCTTTGCAGGGGATCAATGCGCGATTGTAACAAATTTTGTTTACGGTCATTAACTAACGAGTACTGCAATTCATCTGAGCCTGCTTCAGGCGTAGTGGCTGGCCCGTACGCAGTCTAGTCGTGTTACTAGCCGAGTTTGGTGGAGGATTTGACAACATGATTGTGGTAATTAAGGTGCTGTGTTGTGTACATTCTTGCTTGTATGTTTAAGATATGGATGGACAGATTGAGGTTTCGTGTTTGTGAGTCGGTGGTTGGTAATAAGATAGAAATGTGAATGTCTCTGTAATAGATGATCTATAGGCTGCCTTGTGAATCCGTTCCCCTTTACATGAAATAAAATGGCATTGTAGCTTCATGAGCTATTTTATTTATTTTCCCAAACAAAGTACAATTCTTTTAATCAGGTTACTTAACCCTCTAATTTATATTGCTCAGATAAAATCCATTTTTACCCCAAACTTTGTTCAAATAAATCCATTTTTCATAATATTTGTCATATAGAAGCATTCATTTGAAACTCAAAATATTTTTAAGAGTTCTTTTTTGGAAAAAAAAAAACCCTTAAAATTTATTTTTAACAATCACCTTTCATATTTTTTTTAATTAAAGCACTTTATATGATATAAACTATGAAATTGAACCACTCATAATCATTTTTTAGTGAAATATTAGATTATTTAACCAAAATACCTCTAATTTACCAATAAAAAATGGGGTTGGTAGTACCGGTGATTATCTTTATTTATCACCACAACTATACACGCGAAGTGCGTAGTCGGAACATTCCTTATTTATCACCACAACTATACACGCGAAGTGCGTGGTCGGAACATTCCAATCATATCGTTTCATTAGAAATACCTCCAACCATCTCCGAACTAGTAAATACACACCTTGTGATTTGTCAGTTTCACATAGATCTGTTCATATCCATGATCGGGCTCGGGCCGGGCTAAGCCCGACTGTCGGGCCTAAATATATTATAAAAATACTTTTATAAATATAAATTTTATTAAAAATAAAATATATTTAAGATATTATATGTAATATACATTAAATTTATGATAATTATGCTAAATATTCTATAATTATACTTAATATTTTAAATATATACAATATAATTTTTATTTTTATACGGGTCGACGGACCGGGCTTTTCGGTACAGTGGTGTTCGTATCCGGCCCGACGGGCTTGACGGGCCGGTCTTTTCGACCCGGTTGGGCTTCCTCTATGTTCATACCCGCCCGTTTTTCTGGCCGGGCGGACTGCCCGGATATGATCAGGATTAGGATTAGGATTAGTTTCACAGCCAGAACATCACAGCATCAAGTTCAACGTTGATGCCAAGTAACAAACAGATTGTCTGCAGTAACGGAAGTAAAAACTGTCTGGAGTATGTGTTTATAAGCTGGCACAACCATTTCATGGATACAAAGAGACTGAACATGAGATAGCTTCTCGATCCGATAGTTTCACCTGATCACAGTGCATAGAACATATCTACTTATTCATATACCCGATTTCATCCAAGTCATATAAATAAACACACAACTTCTGGTTGAATTTGATTCGAAGAAGACAACATCATTCCAAGAAGATGAGAACTAAAACTACATCCCACTTCCATGGCTTCTTTTAATACATATATATTTTATTGATAATTATATTGTAATATTCTAAATCACCATAATCAAATGTGTCCACCTCGCTGTTGTTTTCAAAATTTTACTCAGCAAAATATAGGAAAAGCATGAAGTCAAATTATTCATTCAATACCCAAGTCGATAACGGAGTGAACCGAAAAATAATACAAACTTTAAAAATTATTAGTTTTATATTTTGATACGGGTGAAATTATGGTCAATTTTATTACAAAAATCTCTCATGACTTATAAAATTACAAAATATCACTCCTATATTATATATTATTTCAAAAACGACCCTTGTTATTTTTTTATACCTAACGAATTATCTAATAAAGGTTATTTATCAATTTATTCTTTAATATTTTAGATCATTTATGTAAAATATAACTATAAAAAAGATTGAGAAGTTTTAAAATTTTAAAAATAAAAATTTAGTTAAAAGACCACAAAATTTGGTATGAAATAATATTGATTTTTAAAATTTTAAAGTTTAAAACATGAAATGAAGATCTTTTTCCAAAAATTTACGTTAAATTTATTAGTTTTAAAATTTTAAATTACACAAAAATTCCTACAAGTGATATATTTTTTCATTAAGTTTTACCAACAAATATGGATTCTCTCTCAAACTACCCATAAAAGTATAAAACAATAATGACACCAAGTATGGTCGATTAACCAAAAATTTTATTTCAAAAACTTCTTGATTTTTTAATGAATAAAATACCTTAAATATTTAAGAATAAAGTGGTGAATAAACTTTATTACATAATTTGTTAAGTATACAAAAATAACATGGGTGATTTTTGAAAGAAAATAAAATATAGGGGTCATTTTGTGTATTTTAAAAATATATGGGCGCTTTTTGTAATAAAATTTGACCACCCCATATCAAAACTGGTTTAATGTGAAATAGTTTGTATACCAAATAGTAAATGATAAAGTTTGTATTATTTTTGGTTCATACCTCGGTACTATTTGTGGTCATTTTTTCTTAAAATTAAAGTGCATAGTTAATCTACGTGATAAAATTTAAAGTTCATATTTTGTGTACATACAACAAAAAAGTGCATTATTACTTAACTTATTCAAAAAAAATGGTTTGATCAAATATATATGACGTTTAACATTTTCTAGACGGTTGTTACTAGAACTATCATTAATAAAATCAATGAAAATAAAGAAATAAATGAGACAATAGTGCAGTTTTTTATATTGGATACCAAGTGCGCACTTTAGATAATTAGATGATATCAAGTATGCACTTTCCCTTTTTTACTTGTTAGACAACCGTTGAAATTGGGTAATTGGAATTGAGTAATCGAATTGGATAATTAAATCGGGTATGTAAAATTCAATAAGTAACATTGGGTATGTAAAATCGGGTAAGTATCACATGGTATGTAAAGTCGGATATGTAACATCCAGTAATTAACATTAGGTAACTAAAATTGGATAACAAACATTGGACCATTGAAATTAAGTAAGTGGGATTAGGTAGTTGAAATTTAGTAATCGAATTGAATAAATAAAATTAAAATCCATTCAATAACATTGGATAACCGGAGTATGATAATCAAAGTTGTGTAACAGAATTTAGGTACATGAGTACAGATGAGTACAGTTGAGTATGTAACATTGTGTATTGAAAGTTGCTTATTGTATTTTTTTTCTTTCTTTGATTATTGAAATTTGGATATTGCATTTTTTCCATCCTCCTATGATTATTGAAAATTAGGTAATGGAATTTTTTTTCTTCTAGTTAGGATTATTAAAAAAAATATCATGTAAATAAATTAATTATTATCTCTTTTTTTTCCTATAATTTTTTTAACCTAGCTCTATTTATACTCGTATAAAAAGTGCATACTTTAGTCTCTACTATAATAAATTAAAACTGCACACTTTATTTTAATAATAATAATAAAGTGTATACTTGCACAAAAAAAAACCCTCCATGAATAAATATAAAAAAATTGTTTTTTGTCATTTAATATGCTTCATAAAGTTTGTGTTGGATGGTAGAATTTCTTATATTATTCTGATTTGAAAATCCCTATCGTTAACTTTCTTAGTAACCGTCAAAGTTTTTAATACGACTATTAAGATTGAACGGAGGGAGCACCTCATTTTCTTAAGATTCAGTAAAACAGATCTTCTACGGACAAAGAGCTGATCTATTTTATTTGGACATTATTTCTAAAGATAGCAGCAAGTTCAAAGAGAAGCCAAAGCCATAAAATTTGAAGGCTTATCTTTAGCAAACAAGCCTCTCTCCAAAACCCAATCTTCAATCATAGCCTGAGAATGAACAGCTTGATCAGTAGGCACAAAATGACCAGCATCAAGCAACACAACATTTGTTAACCCTCCCCATTTCTGCACATACCCCGCAAGAACACCATCAACCTTCCAAACCTTCCTTTCAGCTTCTAGAAACTTCTTGAGTCCCTCCCATTCCATCTTCTTGATCCAAGCTTCAACTGAAACAACACCATCTCTTAAATCCAATTGCCCTTGATACAACAATACTTTACTCTCCTTCACAAGTAACTCCACCATATACCTCACACTTTTCATCACATCATCATGAAGTACAGAACCCACAGTCTCACTACAACCTTCCCATAAAACCGAAGAATTCGCCCCCAAAGCGATTTTCGCTTCCACATTGCTCAGAAGCCTAGCTACCAAATCAGTTTCGTACTCCGTTTTCCTTCTCATATTGTACAATGTAGCTAGCCCTGTCATGTTTTGCAACATTTTTAGTACTAAATTCCGGGCAGCGGTAGCTTTGCTCCAATTCTTGGATTTAACAAGCTTAACTGATTCCATTTGAGCAAATTCCAATTGGGTTTTCTGCTTCTCATTGATTAAACCAGTAAAGTAAGCATTATCAGCATGAGTTTGAACTTGCTCAATTGGATCAGTCAATCCATCACCAATAGCAACACCAGCTAAGTTAACCCTCTCAGATTCCGGTAACCGAGAATTCATCTTTAATATGTAATACCCAATTGCTGGTACATATTTTCCAGCATAGCTTTCACCAGTAAAGTAAATTGGCCTAGATTTGAAAACTGGGTTTAATCTAACAAGGGACTTAATTGCTACAAAAAGGTGATTAGCAACACCATTTTGGTCTCTAGGTATTTCATTTGCTGAAGAAGCAATACTAAATCCAGTACCAATCGGATTATCTAAAAAAACAAGGCCAAATCTATGATTCCAAGCACCTGGGTTTGGTTTAAGGTTGATTGTTTGATTGTTGTTAGAGTAAACAATCCAAGGACCAAGTTCATAGAAATTACCAGTCATGGAAGAACAGCCGGGCCCACCTTGAAGCCAAATGAGGAGAGGGGTTTGGGAAAGTGATGTGTAGGGTTCTTGAGCTTCATAGAAAGCATAGAAGATTGATGAACCAGAGGTTGCATTCACAGTAAGATACCCAGATTTTGTGGAAAAAGCTTCTTTTGGGAAGAAAGGAGTTGCTAGTATTGTAGATGATGAAAGGAGAAAGAAGATGATGATTGTAAGATTGAAGAAGCAAGATGCCATTGTTGAACACTGAATGAGTTCAGTAGAGAGCACAAGCACATAAGAGATTTGTCAGAAAAGAGGCATATAATTTGGTCTTTGGTATCTTTTTTGGTACTTTTTAGAAATAAAAAAAAGTGAGTGTGTGGTGCACACTGCACACTTACCAGAAAGTAGAAATTGGTGGTTTCCAGGTATTGTATATTTGTTAGCAATTCAAGGTGACAAATTTGTCATTGTTTTGCAGGATAATTGCAAGAAATAGCCATACTTTTGGAGTGAGCTGCAATCACCAGTCTAATCATCATCAACCTGGATTTTTCAATGTTATGTGATCACAAATGATACAAAAATCTCATCTCCAGTGTCATTTCCACAAATTTAAAGTTTGGGCTATTTTTTGCAACCATACAATGATCTTGAGCAAAATATATTTGATAAAACAATTCCAAATAAACTGAACTATACATGTGTAAATGTCTCATCTAACCTCAACTCATTTCAGTTTCAACCATGAAATTCAGAAGCAGCGGATTACAAACTGCAATTCTTGCCAAATTCAATTGATAAAAGAATGTTTACCATTGATAACATGAACATTTGAAGCTAGAAGTATCCTAAGGTAGTAAGGTTCACATACAAATGAATCCATAACAAGTAGCAAGCAGAATGCCATACACATGTACACTTTTATGTTCCACATCTTCGGATAACTAGCTTAACTGGGAATGTGATCAAGTAATTGAATACGATTTTAATAATTGCAAAGGGACGAAAGGAGCTGCCTTTTTAGGATATAGAGAGGGGGAAAAAAGGAGATTTTACAATCTAGGAGAGAAGGGTTTGAAAAATTGACAGGCTTGCAGACCAAATTTTGACATGTTTTTTGCATCATAGTTCACCATCTTGAAGACTCACATTTTACGGATTTTACGTTTTCGCTGAAATAAGGCTTGAAGTTTCTCATAACCTCTTCATACACTGGCCTCTTGTAGTCCACTGCCTGTTATAAAGTATGTGTGATTGTTGTTATTTCAATCATTCATTTATTTTTCTAAATACTGTCAAGGAGTAGAAACATTGAAGGGGAAAAAAAGAAGAAAGATGCCTTTTTAAAATTTACCTGTTCTATAACATCTTCAGGGTTCTCCCATTTCCATTCTGAGAACTCTGCGTCGGCTTCTCCAGATGCTAGATTCACTTCACTATCATCTCCGTTGAACCTCATAAGGAACCTATATAAACTCCGGAGATCAGTCAGGATAATCTTGAAAAATAAGCCTCAGGATACAACAATTCTCAAGGACAAATAACTTTATGTTTTCCTCATAACATCAGTTGTTCCCATTGATGAGATTTTAAATAGGTTTCTGGGACAGACATGAGATACGAAAGAGGGGGAGAGCTGACCATTTCTGAGCCTGTCCGTGCCATTCGCCTCCTCCCCAAAGGCGACTAACTTTAGCCTTCACAGCTGGAGGGAAATCATAGGTCAACCAGTTTGGAACCTGTAATATGCAGATTGACTAGACTGAATAAGGCAAAAATATAAGATTTAACATTGTTTTCCTTCAAACTAGTTGCAGAAATAAAAGATTTTACATTTTGACAGGAGGTTATAATATCATAATCAATATAGAAGGATCATAGACATAAGAATATGATAATTTGTTTTTTCCGCCTAAAACACCAAATATTGAATGTGGATTTTCAAGTGATTGTGTAACAAGGCTTCTTTGCTCTTGTCCAGGTCGGCTTCTTATACTAATTGTGCATCAAATACCAAGTCTCAAGCAATTCTAACGATCTTACTAGTACATTGTAATATCACATAATCATAGTAGTAGATATTCGATTTTAAATAGTCATAAACACTGATTCACTGAACACACACATTGAACGATATTTTCCTGTTTAAATGAAGAAAGAGAAAAAAAGGTTGAGATTCAAAGAACTTCAAGGCCGTGGGTGAGCCAAACATCAAAAAATATATCAGCCCAAGATTCAGAAAGTAGATATCACTACAAGATTCAACGAACTGAAAAATAATTTACAGTTTCAAATAGATTTGATAGATGCAGCATTTTCTCAACATCTCATTATAATATATAAGTTATTATTTCTATATACCCAATGACATAAATGATCCATGTTAAATGAAACGACTAGAAAGTGATTTGCTCACTTTACATGGTAACTCTTGTGTTTGCTCTCGCTTATAGGTTTGAGTTATTATCAGAAAAGAAGCAGAAACAGAAAGAAAAATATTAGCACATAACTTTTTAGGTCATTGATTTTGGTACCAACCTCTGAAATGATATCAGCTGACACTATGCCAGTTTCTTCACGCAATTCTCTAATTGCAGCTGTTTGAGGGTCTTCACCTTCTTCAATACCTCCCTACAATTGTTCAACAAAATTTGCTAACCAAACTGTTTCTATTATCATAACAAAGTCATAATCAGTAAACGTCAATTTCCTACAACATTAAGAAAGCGGTATAAAAAAAATCATGATATGCAGCCAGTACTGAAAGGTTATACACATTCATGGGAAGTTATCAAGAGTTTATACCCTAAGAGAATGGTAAAAATCCACCTAGATATTGTAGAACAGTCAATACTTTGAAAAAATAATCCCATACTGTATCATCTAGTCAAATAACAACATCTGCAACCCCGTGATTCTATGCTTCATGAGGCTAAGTAAAATAAATATGAATTTGTAATAGACCATGACATAAATTCAGCCTCACCTGTGGCATCTGCCATGCTCCAGGAACATTTAGCCTTGAAGCTACAAGAATCTGCATAAATGTTCCAAAAGGATTATCTGTGAGTAATCAATCCTCGAATTCCAAATTATATAAATTAATTGAAGCTCAAGAAGATCCACAGCTTCCTACTGTAAAAACATTTTGCCCTTTCTTTCTTTGTAAACAAACGATACCAAATCAGAAATTTAATCATCTGTTATCAAGTATACAATATACATGACAAATTACTTCATGCTGGACAGCTGAAAAAATTAATCGATTTCGCGATGTTCAAATTTAGCTAGAAATTGTGATATACTCATACGAATTAAGACTTGATATGAAACAGATATAATATATTTCGACGATTCAAATAGCAACGAAGATTCAATTACACAAACGAAACAAGAATCGGAAAATCATCTTCCGATTAGAAAAAGAGTGAGATAGAGCGATTGAGATATAACAACCTGACTGTCGGCGTTGAGAAGGCAAATTCCGACGTTGGGACGATAACCGGAAGGGAGATTCTCCATTGTTGAGATTAGAGAGAGAGAAAGAGAATTTGCTATGGTGAATGGTGATTCGATCAAACACTGACAAGGTCTTAAGAGAAGCACTATAACAGTAACCACTAACCAGGTTTTTATTTTTATTTAACTCAAGTGTATCAGAGACGACTTTTTTCAGGGGAGTTGAAAATTCTGGGAAATCAATTTTATATTTTTCTAAATATTTTAATTTCCAGCAAATTCAGCGTACTTCCGGCTATCCTGCGCATCCCTATTTGACTTTACCTTTTCTTTCTTTCTTTCTTTTTTTTAATAAAAGCCCATTCTCAACTAAATTTCGTGAATATGTTGACTAAACTTATAAAATTAAATAAATTTTTTTAAAAAAAAAACCTTGGCAGATGGAGTAAAGTGCCAAATCTCCGCTAGAAGACTAAAATCTCTTTTTAGATCGCGTAAGGATACACTCCCGTGAACATTTAAAGAACATTTTTATAATATTTGTCAAGATATAACATAACATATACTATCAACTGATAACGTACTGGTTAGTATGTCAAATGTTTTTAACAGATAAAATGATAATTGTCAACATAACATATTTTTTTTGATAATTGAAAGTCATTAGATGATATATGAGTGTTTTTTTTTCCTTTTCTTTTCTTATTATACGCTATATTAGCATAACATCAAACATATAACTTATTTTAATTTTAATGTATAATATACAAAGTTATACTCTAATGCAAATAATAGTTTCTTGTAATACGCCAACAAATATTTACGTCAATATAAACCAAAATACATATAGATCGAAACGAATATTTATCATGGAAAAATATATCATAAATTATATGTTCATGTATATATAGCTAGGAGTCTAGGACGCATAACTCAGACATACACCACCCCTCATGGCCGTGTTCGCTTATAAATGGATTACTAGCTTAGCTAACTTTTTTTTTTTATTTTTTATGTCAAAGTATATTATATATTATAGTGGTGTGTTGGGTGAATTAAAATATAATTTGATTCTAGTTGAAGGTAAAGATATAAGTCATATAACCTATGAAAGGAGATAAAAAGTTGGTAGATAAATCATAAATATTAAAAAAAAAAAGGATAGAGGGAGATGGTATACATAAAATTACTATAAAGATACCCGAAATGGAGATAAAAATATAATCGTCAGCCTTTTATCTCTAGTAAGTCTGAAGTAGCAAATTCTATTTTTTTTCCGCTCAAAATTCATTTTTAATTACCTTTATTTCATCTTTATGTGTATAGTAACTTAGTAAGGTTTCATCAAATGAGTTTTAAAAGAGGAGCTATTCGAAGTTTATTGTGAAAGATTAAATTGTTGGGTTGTGAAGTCTGATGTATTATATCTTGTATTATTGTTTTTTCAGCATGTATTAGATTTATATATTACATATGTAAGATACTAAGATTTCTATCTTTTGAAAAATATGTGTCTATTTATACTCACGTTGATTATTATAATTGGTGTCATAAAATATAATGTAAAACTCTAACTTAATAATACCCTATACATAATCACATATTCGTAATAAACCGGATAACCAAACGTTGTGTCATATTTCTCTGTTTGTTACACCGTAATCCTAAACATCAGCATCTCAAATGAGCTTCATCTACCAACTACCAAACACACCGATAAAAGACACGATTGTCATATCAAGATTCCAACTCTACAATCTCTAGTTTTGAGCGCATTATCATGTCACAACTCACAATATTCCCTTTCATCTGCATTTTATATCATATATAACCAATAAGACACAAGCAATGTGGCACTTAAATTAAATCTAGGTGATTATATTCATCAATTATGAGACCAAGAAAATAACTAATATTAGTGCACTATATAGTTATATATATATATATATATATATACATACATTAGTTATTTGTCACTATCCACAGTTCAGTGGAGCAATAACATAATCACGAATCTATTATAAAGTCTTTAATCGTAGCTTGATGTAAATATGATAGAGTGGAATATATAAAAAGAAAGCGTGATTTGAGAATCAACGAATCATTGAAGTTCATCAAGGGTTTAAAGGCATTGCAAAACTGAAGAGAAAAGTGAACAAAAGAGATAGATATACATGATCCAACTTTCACGAATTTCTTTTTCTTTTATACAAAAGCACTGATATAATTTTAAATTTAATTGGATAAATAATTTTCTTTAAATTTATAAATAAAAAATATAAAAAGATTATCTTAGGTAGAATTGTTGAAGATTGTGGTGAGCAACATATTTATTGTCTATAGTAAAAATAATTTTAATATTTTTTAATTTAACATAATTATAAAATACAAATGTACGAGAAAATGACATGTGATACAAAATTTATAAGAGATTGACACGTGGTGTAAATGTTCTTCTGCTTTAATATATGTATATAGAATAGAATATAGACGATCTTGTAAATAAAGGTGAAAATATTTTTTAAATAATATTTGATAATGATATATATATCTTAAAATACTTGTGGTAAAATTATAAATTGAAACATATAAATATATTGTTTATATCAATGATTTGTATGTATTAATTGATTAGTAAAACTATAAAATGATACATGAGAAATTGACATGTGACACGAAGATAATAAGAAAATGATACGTGAAAAAATGAATTTTGACTTAATAGTTGTATATAGATTAATAATGGATGTATGTAACCAATAAGGGCATGTTTGGAATGATATACTTATAAGTTATAATTTTATCAAAGAATCATGTGAAGCACTCAAACATGTCCTAAAATTTCCCCACATTTATTCTTTTATATATTTTTAAAAAAAAATTAACAATGTATTAAAAGTACATAAATTATTTTTAGGAATTGAAATATTGTTTCAAAGATTGATTCTTGAAATATTGGTAGAGATTTTTTGAAGGTAAAAAAAAAGGAAAAGAAATGGTAAGGGCATAAAGTAGCAGGAGGAGCACGTGGGGGCGGGGGATAGTGATGAAACTAACGATGAAGATGATGGAGGTAGTGGGGCCCATTGTAGGTTAAGTGATGAAAGAAGGGTTGACTTTGTGAATGAAAGTATGGTATAAGTGGGTCCTCTTTGGCCTGGATCTATGTGGGTGTATGGAAAGATCTGATGAGCAGTGAGTCATGTTTGAACTTCATCTTTTTGGAAGCATCTCATACTCACCACATGCCAACTTTTTGGACCCATCTCACCCACCATCAAATCTAAAAAGCTATAGACGCTCCTGTTCGGTAGATCAAAAATTATTGGAAACTGAAAAAATGAAAAAATGTGGATGAAGTTGAAAGAGATTAAGATGAATTATTTTGTTTTGGGTTCGTTTAAAAAGGAAATGAAGGATGAAATATGTGCTAAATTACCGAAATGGGTTTTTATCCAAATGAATTTATTTTGTTGAAGTTGTGTCTCCCTGTTCAAGACTCACCTATTCTGCATTTCGATTGCCACAATTTGCAGACATTGTATTGCCACAATATGCTTACAATAAACATTCTTGTATGTCCACAATAAGAAATTGAGCATGCTTCATTCTCTTGCCACAGTCTGTTTACATTAAACATCCTCTCGCTTTTTCAATCTTTCCAGCCATCTATATCGAACCACGAACAATCAATATATCACCACTGCATAAGTTTTGATTTGAATCCCACGTACCCTACAAGTATTACATACATGAGATGCAATGCAATTTATCAGCTCCAATGTACAAAATTCAGTCACCACTAACATGAGATCTGGATAAACTTTTAATTAAACAATCTCATGAGAGGCAATCTATTGTTAATTTGAAGTCTTAAGTGTCCAACAAACGTCATTGGGTTTCATTAATTACATCTTTAGATAGAATTTGTTCAATATCAAAGTTCACTTATGGATTCTTAGCAACAAGCTTCATGGATAGAAACTACAATCAGAAGAAAATAAATAACTTAGATTATCATGGCAGGTGATATATATCAACAACTCTCTGCGAAAACTTTGATGGTAAATTCAAGCTTAAGCTAAAATGATGATTTTATCACAAGTTACTATGACAACAGTATAGATATATCATCTAAGTTGTGCATTTACATTTTACATATTATGAAAAGTCACATTTGAAGCCTCCATATTTTAGATGCTTAGACACTTGAAAATCACTACACCTCACCTCAACTTGTTGTTGGAGTGACTGCACAGAGTTGATATCGAGCATCACGGCTTTACCTGTAATTAGGACCGTTCATTTTCCGGTCCAGTCCGGGTTTTGGACCGGACCGGAGCGGACCCGAACAAACAGGTCTGGTCCTCGGTCCAGGAATTCCGGTCCGGTCCGGACCGATTTTTTTTTAAAAAAAAGAAAATTTGTTTAGTTATAAAATATTATAAATATATTAAAATTTTAGTGAAATAAAAATATTAAAATTAACTAATTAAGTCTCGGTCCGATCCGGTCGCAATAGGTTTGGTGCGAAAAAAATGAGAAAAAAAAAATTAAATTTTTTTTAAAATAAAAAAAACAAAAATAAAATAAAAAATTTTCCGGTCCTGGACCGGTTTTGGACCGGACGTTCACAGGAGATGTAAAATTTGTCTTAATCGTCAATAACCATAAAGTTTTATTCTAACACAAGAAAATATTTTCCCCTTCATAGTACCTTATTGCATCCAGGAACAAGCTCTTGGCGTAATTTCATCCCGTTATTGATCTTTTCTCTCCTGATCTGCAGGGTGATCATTTTTCATTGTTATGCCCAATTATTTAACAAATCAACATGAATCAAATTAGAAAACCTTGCTTTGGAACTATTGCTTAGAGAGCAAAGAGCCTCTCGTTGAGCTTCTTCCGGCGATTCCTCTCGGAGACAATGTTCTTCGCAATAGCTGACGACGACAAAGACCATGCACCGCAGTAGGAGTTCCGAAACTCCAAAGCTGAAATATAAAGTGAAGAAAGCAAGAGAGTGAGGATAGATTAATTAAGCTTGGGATTGAGAGAAGAAGAAGAGTAATTACATGTCGGATCCGAGAAGAAGAAGAAGAAGAGGAGTAACAATTCTCAGAGGATTGTTTTGAGAGCTTGATGATGTAAGACCGGGAATTTTTTTTTACCGACTTAGTTAAATCAATACTTAGTTAAATCGATCGAACCCGAACGCAACGGTTAAGCAAATAAACTGATGCAGGAGCATCTGGAAGCTTAATCTCAACATGTAGAGTGAAGAGGCCAGCAAAAAAGAGACGACCCGAGCATGAGGAAGGACAAGATTCTGAGAAAGAAACTAAGGAAAGCGAAGATCGAAGCGTGACATTGGGCAGCCGAGATACTAGTCGAGATACCAGTCGTGATCGAGCTAGTAATTCAACAAGATATGATACTGAGTCTCACGCCAGCCGTGATCAAGGGCTTAATTCAACATGAAATGAAAGTGAGTCTCAGGGAAATGACGTCCAAAATGACGATGGATTGAATCGAGAACCTGTCGGCCCATATCCACGAGAAAATGGACGAGATTGTGTAGATATGTTGGCGGAAGAGCTAGAGGAGAAAGATCGTGATACTTTTCAAATCTCGGGCTAATTTAAGTGATTAAATTAGGTTCAGTTTCTTATTTTATTTTTAGCCCATATTATAGACTCTTTTAAGTAATTGGGCTTGCTTTTATTTTATTGTTTTGGGTTTTTTTAGACTTGTTTATTTTTAGCCCATAATTTGTTCTTATCTTTTCGTTAGAAGATCATATCTCCTAAAGATTTGATCTTATCTTTTTTTTAAAATTAGTTTGGGCTCGATATTAGATCCAGCCCAAAACCCGAATAGCCTATGTTGGACGTTCCACCTCAGCCTGTATACTGCATGAGCTAGGCGTGTTTTTGATCATCTTACTTTGAATATACAAATTTGAATACTTTTCACTATTTTCTTCACTCGTGAGACTCGAGAACGAATAGGTGTGACTCCTATTCAAACCCTGGACGGGTGAGACGCATGTCCAAACCCTAGTTTGGAGCATAGAAGAGCCGTCTTCTTGGTGAGACTCTAAGTTAGGCTTCTCTTCGATCTTCAAACGACTTCTTGTGCTTTAGGAAGAATCTCGTCTTTCCTATTAGCATACGATTATAGCGGAAGAGTTCCTTTTAGAGATTCAACCAGTCTATACAGCTACGATCCAGCCACCATCATCGGATCAATCATCCATGAAGCCACACGTTTTCTATCCATCTCAACGTCTTATCCATATTCTCTCTATCTTTTGTTCTTGGTGTTAAAGATCGGGCAACCTCACGGCCAATCCCGTATCAAATTGGCATCAGAGCTAAGGTTTATCAACACCATCCCACACCATCTACAAAGATAAAAATCGGAGCTTTCAAGACCCGTCAAGAAGGTTCCACCAAAAACAAGCGATTGGGGTAGAAATTGCAACGGTTAGTAAACTATTCTCGTTGACCTACTGCTTTTCACAATCTAAATTCAATTTCTTTAAAAAGATTAATTGTGGCCTGAATTATCTCACCATAACTCAACCAAAGATTCAATCTTTTTCTTGCCATACCTTTGATTCACTTCGTGCAAACCTATTCGGGCTAAATTGCGGAAAAACCAACCGAGACGATCTTTTTAGCCACGGCCACTCTTGAATCACCATCCCCTACCCGCACTACAAAAAAAATAAAAAATTCCCGGCCGACGGAGCTTTTTCCGCCGCCGGCCTCACGCCGCACCTTTTCCACCGGCTTCATACGCCGCCGGCCCCGCCACCACCATCTCCACCCTGCTGGATCACCACCCACACTCCAGCAGCCCCAACCAACCCTTGAAATCCCTCAGTTTCACCCTCCCTCTACCGTTAACCCGCCGCCAGACCCCCGCCGCTCCACTCCGCCGTCAGCCGCCAATTCCGTCTCTACAGAACCACCACGCAACCACCAGTCCGGGAGCAGCAGCCTTGCCACACAGCCACCAGTTCGTGGTTTCGGCAATATAAAAAAATAAAATATAAAAAAAATAAAAAAAAATATATAAAAAAAATAAAAAATAAAAAATAAAAAGAAGAAGAAGGGAAGAAAAGAAAGGGAGCCGTCTTTGTTCGTATTGTTATATTCATGGCTGATTTTTAATTTTTCCTTTCCTTTTTGGGTTCCCTACAGGGAAAACTATTTTCTCCATCTTATCCTTTGGGTTTCCCTCAGGGAATTTGTTTAATACCCTTTGTTCCTTTGAGCGTTAAAACCTTCTAATTTTTCAGGCTACATTTAAATTTTCTTTTCTCAAGATTAATTGTTTTTAGTTGAGAAATTGCAGGCGAGTCTAATTTGCTTTGACATGACTACTACAGAAAGGGAAAACGGGAACAGGGAAAGCTACGTGCCTAGAAGGCTCGTAAGGAGAGAATTGCGTTATTAGGATAGATATGATGCAGGACCACCACATGCAAATCCACTTTTATGTCCTATTTACAGCTTTGTTTGCATAGAATTCATAGCCTTTATGTTTGAGATTGGTATGTTGGAGAGCCTCGGAGGAGCTCTTAAGAACATACACGGAGCGATAGTAGTCTGTAATTGGAGATACCTGACTACTTTATATCCTAATTTGAGTATTGTTACACTCTTTGGGGATCTTCATTTAAAGATTACTGTGCAGGTTGATCTAATAGACCTCATTCCTACGCCCTACATGCATAATATTCATAACAGGAAAATGTTCACATCCATTCAAAATAAGACATTGAGGTTATCCGGTGCTAGCTTTACGCCTTACCCAAATTATAGCTACGTTTTATTACTCCGTATTAGTACCCCCGGAATGGATAAGGAATGCCGACCGAGAGAGAGAGAAGGCCATGACAGATTTCACATCGTCCCGTTCTAGAGCAGGAAATGGTGCACCGAGAACGAGTGCAGAAGGAGGACGTTCACACGGAACCCACTAAGTCAGCGACGCCATTACAACCGAGAGCAAGTCCGTTCTACGTTGGTTCAAGGTCAAATCCAATCATCATGGATTCAAGGTCGAATCCTTTCCAAGAAAGGGAGGATGATGCAGGAGCATCTTGAAGCTTAATCTCAACATGTAGAATGAAGAGGCCAGCAAAGAAGAGACGACTCGAGCATGAGGAAGGAAAAGATTCTAAGAAAGAAACCAAGGAAAGCGAAGATCGAAGCGTGACATTGGGCAGCCGAGATACTAGTCGAGATACCAGTCGTGATCGAGCTAGTAATTGAACAAGATATGATACTGAGTCTCACGCCAGCCGTGATCAAGGGCTTAGTCAACATTAAATGAAAGTGAGTCTAAGGGAAATGACATCCAAAATGACGATGGATTGGATCGAGAATCTGCCAGCCCATATCCACGAGAAAATGGACGAGATTCGGTAGATATGTTGGCAGAAGAGCTAGAAGAGGAAGATCGTGAATACTTTTCAAATCTCGGGCTAATTTAAGTGATTAAATTAGGTCCATTTTCTTATTTTATTTTCAGTCCATATTATAGACTCTTTTAAATAACTGGGCTTGCTTTTATATTATTGTTTTGGGCTTTTAGACTTGTTAATTTTCAGCCCATAGTTTGTTCTTATCTTTTCGTTAGAAGATCATATCTCCTAAAGATTTGATCTTATCTTTTTAATTAGTTTGGACTCGATATTAGATCCAACCCAAAACCCGAATAGCCTATGTTGGACGTCCCACCTCAGCCTGTATAAGGCATGAGCTGGACGTGTTTTTGATCATCTGACTTTGAATATACAAATTTGAATACTTTTAAGTATTTTCTTCCCTCGTGACACTCGAGAACGAATAGGTGTGACTCCTATTCAAACCCTGGACGGGTGAGACGCACGTCCAAACCCTAGTTTGGAGCATAGAAGAGTTCTTGGTGAGACTCTAAGTTAGGCTTCTCTTCGATCTTCAAGCGACTTCTTGTGCTTTAGGAACAACCTCGTCTTTCCTATTAGCATACGATTATAGTGGAAGAGTTCCTTTTAGGGATTCAACCAGTCTATCCATCTACGATCCAACCACCATCATCGGATCAATCACCCATCAAGCCACACGTTTTCTATCCATCTCAACGTCTTATCCATATTCTCTCTATCTTCAGTTATTGGTGTTAAAAGATCGGGCAACCTCACGGTTAACCCTGTATCATAAACCTTTAAGGGTTCAACAAGCCTAGTCTTGTCTCCCCGGCCCAATTGCAAGTTGTAGGCCCAATTCTTGTTTTCCTGGCGCAACAAACTCCTGGCCCAACTCCTTCCTTCTTTCCTCCTCTTGCTCGACCAGTCTATCTTACCTGATGCACGAAAATCCTAACCACCTCTAGCAAATCTCGGAAGCCGAGCTTCATTCCCCTACACACGACCCGAGCCTCTCCTCTCCACACCACCGACGAGCCTGATTCTTCCCCACGTGACTCACGCAGCAACAAGATCCCTTTCCTTCCTCCTTCAAAGCAACACAACTTCATCTTCGAGCCATCTTCTCGATCTATGCAGATCAATAATGGTGGTTATCGGTCCTTCTTATTGTAAGAGCCTTAGTCTTTTGGAGATGAGCTAGCCTTATCCGCCCCTGCGGGTCTGTGGAGCCGCCCCTGCGGCTTGCGCAGTGTTCCGCCCCTGCGGCCAGGAATTTCCGCCCTGCAGTTTCTTGCGGCTGCAACCGGCTTTGTTGACCTTTGACCGTGCTTTCCTCTTTCTTTCCTTCCTCCTTAAGCCTCTTCTTTGGATCGTGATGAAGGGTTTTCAGTCATCCTTTACCAGCTTCTTCACGTTCTCCTTCTCTCTTGTCTTTCTCTTGATCTTGATCTTGAGTCTTGCCTTGTTTTGCAAGATTTTGGTGTGGCTTGGTTGTTGATGTTGTTGTTGTGAGTTATGCTCAGCTTTAGAGCTAGTGGAGTGGTGTTTATGATCAATTCCATCCTGGTTAGACTACATCAATAAGTGAGCTACCCTTCTCTTCTTCTTTCTTCTTTTTTGTTTCATTTTTCTTTCTTAACTTAGGGTAGTTTTTCTAGGTGTGTATTGATGTTGTATACATGTATGTATGTGTATGATTGTGGCTGAGGATTGATGAAGACGTGATTGATCACGTGAAGAGTGAAAGAGGAAATCGGGAAATCATATTCTATCGCGTCGCCGCCCCTGCGCCTCGGCATTTCCGCTCCCGCGGGACTTTGTCACCGCACCCGCACCCGGAAGCCGCCGCCCCTGCGGCCACGGTCACAGCGCCCGCGCCAGCGTGCCTTCGCGCCTGCGCCAACTTCCTTTCCGCCCCTGCGTCTTTCCGTTCCGCAGGTGCGTCTTGTACAGGATCTACTTAGAGTAGTATGATCCTTTCCTTTCCTAGTATGAGCGGGTTAGTAGCATGTACGTGTTTGAGGTTAGAATGATGAGGAATGTGATATATATGTATGCCGGTTATGGCTTTGAGGTTTAGTAGTTTATCGAGATTTATAAGTTGGATATGATCCTTATGGATCCCTTGGGTCTAGGTGTGACCCCTTTGAGTGATATGAGATTGATATCTCTTTATGCCTTGTTTTAGGCAGTGTTGTCCTCCAGATTGGACTGGATCGTGTTTGAGAGTTGATCGTGGTTGAGACTACTTCTGAGGTTGAGGTAAGTCCATATGACTTACTTAGCTACCATCCTTATATTGGATGTATGCATGAGTGGTGATTGTTATATGCTTGATAGCATGCAATGTCGTTTATTACCGACCTATGTTTTAGTGATCGCCCATTATAGGGTTGTGACAACTTGCCTTTCATCCCGTAGTGGAGTCTGGGAGGTTCTCTTTAGTTAGGTCAGATCTTGTATACGGGAAGGGCAATCACCACTCCTTATGGTATACGGGATCGTGCGCTTATACCACTCCAGCTGGCTATAGCACTCAGAGGCGAGGATTATATTCCTCGTGTCACATATATTCATATGTAGATATATTTATACGATTTGAATGTTGGACGTTATAAAGATAATAAACCGGGTAAATGTGTGATAGCATGATGAGGTGTTTATGTTTCTCTGATGTGTGTTTGTGCTTCTGCATCTTCTTATATATGTGTATGGTTAGCTAACGGTTTTATACCGTGTTGTAGATCCTTTGCAGGTTAGGAGAGCTGCAGAGTGATCCAGAGTGGGTGATCCGCTGAGGGCTCCGTACACTGGGTTATTATCGTGGGATATGGGATCTTTTGTTATGTACAGTTACGTTTTATTTGTACTCAGCGGTACTTCTGTATTACCTTTGATACTTATATATATCAGTTTCACGTTTTTTATTTAATCTATGTGTGCCTTGTTGTAAGATCCAGTGAACTTGTTGTCAGGCTAGGGTCAGGATCCATTGTGAGATCCTAGCCTAGTAGCGCCTCGAGTCCTACGGATTCGGGGTGTTACACTTATTAACAAACTATTATATAATATATGCAGTTATGCAGTTAGTATTTTCTGAGAGATCTTAGGATATTGTTAAGACTAAAAGATCTCATTTGTTCTTGTATAAATGATCGTCTCTTCATTCAATAATAAACATCCTTTTGTTACAAGTGTTTACATGGTATTAGATTGTTTACCGATCCACTATCACTAAACATCAACTACTTGCCATGGCTGATTATTCTTCAACCCTTCCCAATCCACACGAGCCTACAAAACCTTTTACCATCGTCATCCTCACAAACATAGTCAAGCTTACTCACAACTACATTACCTAGAAGCATGCTGTTTTAGCCACATTGGAGGGATATGATCTGGACACATTCATTCTTGGCACAGTTGAAATCCCATCAAAAACTCTTCAAAACTCTACAACAATCAACCCAACCTACAAAACATATCTGAGACAAGATATACTGATTTATGGCTCCCTACTAGGCACCCTTTCAACCGATGTAGTTGGGTCTATTGCCATTGCAAGGACTTCTTATGACGTGTGGGAGGCACTGCGTCTGACCTATGACAATCCTTCAAGGGGCCATGTTAAACAAATCAAAGAGAGGTTGCGCACAATGAAGAAAGGCTCTGATTTGATATCTACTTATATGCAGAATATTCGCAAGGCAACAAACCTCCTAGCCTCACTTGATTCACTAGTCAAGACGGAGGACATCACTGACTATGTACTTAGAGGGTTTGGACGAACCCTATTTACCGGTTGTGCATGCAATAAATGCGTATGACTGGTCCATTGCTTATTATCGAAGATTTACACAAAAAACTCATTAATCATGAGTTGTCCATCAAACATAACCACAAAGAAGCAGGTGGTGTTGTGACAACCTTCAATGCGCATACCAGGTTCTCCAAGAACTCAGGTAAGTCTTCTAATTCCAGTTCGCACGCCAATCAACATCATTACCAGTCCACACAAAAACAATCCCAACCTTCAAATCATAACCGATACCAACCCTCCAATTCCAACAATGGTGGTCCAAAGCCTTTCAAAGGCCGCTGTCAATGGTGTAGGGAGATAGGACATGTTTTAGCACAATGTCGAACCTATCGAACATTACATCCAACAATTGAAGTGTCATCCTCTGCTAGATTCCCTTCCATGCCAACCCAACAAACCAACCTTGCAACGTCAACAACTTCATCATCACAGTGGTTAGTTGACAGTGGTGCGTCTCACCATGTCACTAATGACCTCAACAACCTTGCTCTACATTACCTCTACAATGGTTCGGATGAGATGTTAGTTGGAGATGGTAAGGGAATTCCGATCACTCACACTGGTCTAGCTAAAGTTGCTTCACATAATGATGTGGTCTTGTCTAATGACTTGTGTGTGCCCAATATGACGAAGAACATTATTTTTTATTCTAAAATAACAAATGACAACCCTTATGCTGTTATCTTTAAATCCAATGGCTTTCATGTGCAGAACCTCAAGTCCAAAAAAACCATTCTTAGCGGTCCTTGTGTTGCTGGGGTGTATGTTTGGCCTTCTACAATTCCTACTGCTTTCCGAGTTTGTTCATTGTCCATGCATCACAAGCTTGGACATCCATCAACAGAAGTCTTCAAGTTCTTGAATAAAAGAGCTACCTAGGTTATTCTTTTCATCAAATTTAATGTACTTATTGCAACTTAAATAAGACTCATAAGTTACCTTTTCATTCATCAACCATTGAGTCCACAATGCCATTAGAAGTAATATTCAGTGATGTTTGGAGTTCTCCTGTTCCTTCTTATGATGGATACAAATACTATGTTATATTCGTCGATCATCACACTAAATATACATGGTTGTACCCAATGAAGTACAAATCGGATGTCAAGCCTATCTTTATTCGATTTAAATCCTTGGTTGAGAACTATTTCAAACATAAAATCAAAGTGCTTTACTCGAACAATGGTGGAGAATACATCTCCCTTCGATCCTTCCTAGGTGATCAGGGAATTACACACTTAACCTCTCCACCTCACAATGCAGAACACAATGGTCTTTCTGAACGTAAACATCGCCATTTGGTTGAGACAGGCCTATCGCTTCTTACATACTCTCACATCCCTCTGGATCATTGGCCCTTAGCCTTGATCATGGCTACGTACCTGATCAATAGACTACCTTCTCCATCTCACAACTACAAAACTCCTTTTCACAATCTCACAAATCGTCATCCAGATTACACCAAATTCAAGAGTTTTGGTTGTCTTTGCTTCCCGTGGCTTAAACCCTACACATCACATAAGTTAGACCATAAATCCAAAGCATGTGTTTTTATCGGATACGCATCTACTCAGAGTTCTTATCAATGCCTAGATCCGGTCATAAAACGCATATACATATCCAGACATGTCCGGTTTGTAGAGGATGAGTTTCCATATAAGAATATGAAGCCTAACCCTACTGATGATACACAAATCAACTCTTAATGGGCCCAACTTGGTTTACCAATTCTCCATCTAACCTCGTTGTCAGACCATACACCAACACCAGTTACAGGATCATTGCCAGAACCAAACAGCTCACCTCTTCCCATCTCACCTGAATGCAACTCTACACCACCATGTCCAGCTAACTTGTCCACGCCTACCATATCACCTATGTCTTCTCAACCAACACCCACTTTACCACAGTGTCCTCCACAACCTTATGGTTCTGAATCTTTACAACCTCTACAGGATAACTCTCTTCCACGTCAGGGGGTCATAACCCGATCTCGGAATAATGTAGTCAAACCCATACAAAAACTAAATCTGCATACTACCACATCACAATCTCCAACTGAACCAAAGTCCATTACTCAAGCCCTAAAAAGCCCTGAATGGCATGCGGCTATGCAATCGGAATATTGTGCTCTTTGTTTGAACAGGACTTGGGATCTAGTTCCATCATCGTCTACTTACAATCTCGTTGGTTGCAAGTGGATATTTCGCATAAAATATCACTCAAATGGCAAGGTTGATAATCAATCAATGACCTGGTTGTGACTATAATGAAACTTTCAGTCCTGTCATAAAACCGGTTACTGTGAGGGTTGTTCTTGTTCTGCCTATGACGCATGGATGGCCGATCCGTCAGTTGGATATAAACAACGCTTTTCTACAAGGTCGGTTGTATGAAGAGGTATACATGGCTCAACCTCTAGGGTTTGTTGATAAGCCATATCCAAAGCACGTTTGCAAGCTAAACAAGGCTATATATGGCTTAAAACATGCTCCTCGAGCTTGATATAATGAGTTGGAGATTGTTTTTACTTGATATGGGTTTCAAGAACTTGGTTGCTGATGCTTCACTATTTATCTATTCTTGTGATTCTGCCCTCATTTATTTTCTTGTCTATGTCGATGATATAATCATCACAGGAAACACACACAAGCTAAATGATTTCATTGCATTACTAGCTAAGAGATTTTCATTAAAAGATCTGGGCAAGCTACAATATTTTCTTAGAGTTGAGGTTGTAAGAGCCCTAGTCTTTCGGACCGAGTTTTGTCCTTAGCCGAGATTGGCTTTGGCCGAGATTGAACTTTCCGCACCCATGGGCATGACTGCCGCCCCTGCGGCTCAGGGAACGGCCCCTGCGGTTTCCGGCGGCTGCAGCCGGTTTTGTTAACTCCTTTGACCCGTGCTTTACCTTTTCCCTTACTTCTTACCTTGCTGAGCAAGGGTTTCACTTCATTTCTTATTCCACTCCAGCCCTTCCTACGTCCTTCTTGCTTCTTCATCCTTTCCCTTGATCTTGCTTGAGAATCTCTTGGAGTTTGCTAGAGTTTGGTGTGACTTGGTGTTGCTGGATGTTGTGTGTATGTTTGCTGAGCTTTAGAGGCCAGCTGAGAGTATGTTATGTACTTCCTTGGATGATCCAGCTGTGGAGGTGAGCTCCTTGCTCCTCCTTCCTTTCTTTATTTCTTGTTCTTCCTTTCTTAGCTTAGGATTAGTTGTATTGATCATAGATTAATGTTGGAATGTGTATGTATATGTATGTGTGTGAATTTGGATGAGAGAAGACGTGATTTGATCACGTGAAGAGCTGAAGAAGAGTCGCGGGATCACGTTCTGCACCGTCGCCGCCCCCGCACCTGGAAGCCGTTGCCCCTGCGGAAGCCGTGCTGCAGCGCCCGCGCCTTGCCTACGTTGCCTACGTCCCTTGTCACCGCGCCTGTGGCTGCTCCCTTCCGCGCCTACGGGTTACCTGTTCCGCTCCTGCATCCCTTGATACGCAGGTGCGTCTTGTCCCGAGACTACCTATAGTTGGGTAGTTCCTTTCCTTTCCTAGTATGAGGGACTTAGTACCATGCTAGGTATCGGATGATGATGAGTATGATATAGATATGCCGGTTAGGGATTTGAGGTTTACGATTTGGATATGATCCCTATGGATCCCTTGGGTCTAGGTGTGACCCCTTTGTGTGATAGGAGTTTGATATATATATGCATGCCTTGTATAGGCCGTGTTGTCCTCCAGTTTGGAGTGGACCTGAGTAAGAGTTGATCGTAGTGATACTACTTATGAGGTTGAGGTAAGTCCATAGGACTTACTTAGCTACTATCCTTATATTGGATGTATGATTGAGTGGTGTTTTGTTATATGCTTTGTAGCATGCGATAGGATTCATTACCGACTTATGTTATATTGACCGCCCATTGTAGTGGCTGTGACAACTTACCTTTAATCCCGCTGTGGAGTCTGGGAAGTTCTTTGTAAGCTAGTTAGACTAGGTATACGAGAAGGGCACCTACCACTCCATATGGTATACGGGAAAGTGCCCTGATACCACTCCAGCTAGCTATTTCACGCAGAGGCGAGGGTTATATACATTCCTCGTGTCACATATATTCATATACAGATATATTATTTGAATGAGTAACGTTATAAAGATAATAACCGGGTAAATGTGTGAAAGCATGATGATGTGTTAAGATTTCTGATGTGTGTCTGTGCTCTAGCATCTTCTTATATATGTGTATGGTTAGCTAACCGTTTTATACCGTGTTGTAGATCCTTTGCAGGTTAGGAGAGCTGCAGAGTGATCCGGAGGGGTGATCTGCTGAGGGTTCCGTACACTGGGCGATATCGTGGGATATGGGTTATTTATATTGTACGGATTTATGTTTTGAACTTGTACTCAGCAGTACTCTGTATAACCTTTTGATATTTATGTATATCAGTTTCATGTTTTATTTTAATCTATCTGTGTCTTGTTGTAAGATCAGTGAAATTTTTGTCAGGCTAGGGTCAGGATCCATTGTGAGATCCTAACCTAGTAGCACCTCGAGTCCTACGGATTTGGGGTGTTACAAAGTTGGTATCAGAGCCCAGGTTGACAACAATGGCACTTGTAATCTGCGATATAGGTCGAATAGATAAATAAACAGAACCCGAAAAGGGGTCTGACTTTTCAAAAGGTTTTGGTTTTGAAATAAGTACAAATGTTTTGGGATACCGTGTATGGGAGCCATCGCCCCTTTGAAGATCTCGACAATATAGATATATATAGTTATTCTGCTGTGATTGATTTGATATATATCTATACATATGGCATATATATATATAGCCTTCTAAGTTAGGTTTACGTCTTCTGCAGATGGTTCAGACTAGAGCCTTACCTGCAGCTAGACAAGGTAGAGGTAGACCCCCTCTAGGTAGAGGACGAGGTAGGACTCCTGCTGGTGGTTCACAGGCAGCGGGAGAGATACATGAGGAGGTTGCTGAGAGCGTCGTTCCTGAGACTGGGAACAGTGCAGCTGAGAGACAGGGGGCACATAGAGCCCAGTCTGGTGATTCTGATCGTGTCTCCATGGGGGATCAAAGTTCCATGCTTATATCAGACGAGTAGAGGAGGCTGCCAGAGCCGGTAGACGTGCCCCAGATTTACAGGCACAGGAGGGACCATTTGAGAGATCCCACAAAGTGACGTAGGTGCCAGCTGTACAGGCACATGCTGCTGAGATTCCTCCGGTTCGAGAGGAGCATAGAGGGCCCCCTTTTCACTGGTTGAAGGCATTACATCAAATGGGTGTACCCCCTTTCACTGGGAAGGTGGGGTTAGAGGTTGAGCTCTGGATTGGGCATGTGGACTCACCTCTAGAGTCCATTAGATGTCCAGTGGACAGGCAGATCGAGCTGGTTCAAACTTTATTCCGGGACTTGGCACAACACTGGTGGAGATCAGTACGGGGTCAGGTTACCAGTGAGGAGGGAGAAACTACGGGATTTTGTGGTTCAGACTTTATTCTACCTTGCCTCACTGAGGAGGGAGAAACAACGGGATTTTGTGGAGGCTGGATTTGAGGATGTACCAGTCTCCGAGGCTATCAGGAGGTTTCAGGAGGAGCTGGCATTGCTGGGTCCAGCTGCACCTCATGCAGATCAGCACGTATATCTGTTTTCCCGACGACTGAGGGATGCTACCCGGACTTACATGGCGGGATTTCATTGTGAGACTCTTACAGATTATCAGGACAGAGCTTCCGACTTTGAGAGGGAGCGAGCTGGTCTGAGGAGAGCATCTTAGACCGGAGGGTCTGAGAAGAGACAGCGTACAGGGCAGACCAGTGGTACTAGTGGTGCTGCTAGTGGTTGGTGAGGTCAGAGACGCCAGAGTCAGCCCTCATCAACACCAGTTGCAGATAAGGGACGTCAGTGCTTTAACTGTGGCGATCCAGGGCATATGAGGCCAGAGTTCACTAGGCCACTAGTGACTTGCTACACCTGTGGTAGGCAGGGTCATAGAGCTGTTTACTGCCGACAGGGCGGAGTTGCCTCTCAGCAGGGTTCTTCTCCTGTTGGTGCAGTGGGAGGTGGGTAGAAGCCACCTCAACAGCAGCAGATTGAGGGACAGCAGAGGGTTCCAGATCGCCCTACGACTCAGGGATTTGCTCCTGGGCCGAGTAGAGGCAGAGGTCGTGGTAGGAGCACCACTGATACCAGAGGGCCACATGGCTGAGTCTTTGAGCTTAGGAGTGCAGAGGAGTCAGTTGCACCGACTGTTACAGGTACCATTTTGATTCATGGTTTACCTGTTAGAGTTTTATTTGATACTGGTGCGACGCACTCTTTTATTTCTGATGCCTGTGTAGAGCGTCTTGGTTTAGATACAGTTGAGGGGATGCCCTTTATTATAGGTTACCCGATGGTGGTAGGGTCAGAGGTACCCGTGAGATTCACGGTTGTCCCATTTCTGTAGGGACCCGTGTGTTACTAGTTAACTTCTTTGTCATGCCATTAGAGCATGAAGAAGTCATTCTAGGTATGGATTGGATGGATAGACATTCTGCAGTATTAGATGTAAGTAGGAGGATTGTTACCCTCTCTACCGAGTTAAGTCAGATAGAGGTTTTCCGAGGTTGGGACCTTGGAAAGACAAACACAGTTATCAGCGCTATACGGGCAGCTAGATTGATTGCATAGGGTTGCGAGGCCTTCTGGTGTTATGCCATGAAGGAGGGGGAGAGTCCAACATTAGAGGATATCCCAGTTGTCTATGATTTCATTGATGTTTTTGCTGAGCCGTCTAGTTTTCCGCCTCAGAGGAGTGTGGACTTCAGTATTGAGTTAGAGCCTGGTACGAGACCGATCTCGAAGGCCCCATACCGGATGGCGCCTGTCGAGATGGTGGAGCTGAAGAAGCAACTCGAGGAGCTGGTTGAAAAGGGCTTTATTCGCCCTAGCGTGTCCCCATGGGGAGCACCTGTCCTCTTCGTACGGAAGAAGGACGGATCACTGAGGTTATGCATTGATTACAAAGAGCTGAACAAGGTGACCATCAAGAACAAGTATCCATTGCCACGCATTGATGAGTTGTTAGATCAGCTTCAAGGAGCGACTGTGTTTTCCAGGATTTACCTGCGTTCCGGGTATCACCAGCTGAGGGTGAGAGAGCAGGATGTGCACAGGACAACATTCCGGACCAGATATGGCCACTACGAGTTTGTAGTGATGCCATTTGGGCTTACGAATGCCCCATCAGTTTTTATGGAGTTGATGAACAACATCTTCATTGACTTCCTGGATCAGTTTGTGGTGGTCTTTATAGATGACATTCTGGTATACTCTCGAAGTGGAGAGGAGCATGCAAGACATCTAAGGACTGTATTGCAGGTTTTGCGGGATAGAGAACTTTATGCTAAGTTCTCTAAGTGTGAGTTTTGGATGCCAGAGGTAGCATTCTTGGGTCATGTGGTATCAACTAAAGGCATCAAGGTGGATCCGGCGAAGATTGAGGCAGTAGCTGCATGAACTACACCGACGAACGTCAAGGAAGTACGTGGCTTCCTTGGCCTAGCCGGTTATTACAAACGCTTTGTGGAGGGATTTTCTGTGATTGTCCGTCCATTGACGAGTCTACTGAGGAAGACTACCAGATTTGTGTGGTCTGATCAGTGTATGCAGAGTTTTGAGGAGTTGAAGAGGCGTTTGACTTCTGCTCCTATTTTGGCACAACCAGAGGGTATTGAGGATTTTGTGGTATACAGTGATGCATCCAAGCTAGGCTTGGGATGTGTTTTGATGCAGCGAGACAGAGTTATTGCTTATGCGTCTCAACAACTGAAGACGTATGAGGGGAACTACCCGACTCATGATCTGGAGTTGGCAGCGGTAGTTCATGCATTGAAGATCTGGAGACATTACCTGTATGGTGCTATGTGTCAGATCTTAACAGACCATAAGAGTCTGAAGTATATTTTCACGCAGCGGGAATTGAATAACCGTCAGCGTAGGTGGCTTGAGCTGATCAAGGATTTTGATTTAGAGATTCTATATCATCTAGGGAAGGCAAACGTTGTCGCCGACGCCCTGAGCAGGAAGACGCCTCGAGGGCGGGCGATTGCGAGGCTTACAGTTCAATATCAGTTTCAGAGGGATCTGATCTGGTTAGATTTGGACATCCAGTTTCCTGATGAGGATGCCCAGCTGCGTACTTTAGAGGTTCTTCCTGATCTGTTGGGTGAGATCCAACAGAAGCAGGAGACCTGCCCGACACTGATGAGGACACGAGATAGGATGTCTCGAGATGAGGCACCACAGTTCCTGCTAGGAGCAGATGGAGTTTTGAGGCGCCGCGGTTGCGTCTGTGTACCTGCTGATATAGAGCTGAGACAGAGGATTTTACAGGAGGCTCACTGTACACCTTACTCTGTACATCCAGGTACGAGTAAGATGTATAAGGATTTGAGGCGTTTATATTGGTGGGGAGGGCTGAAGCCCGATGTGGCCAGATTTGTGGCACAGTGTGCGACCTGCCAGCAAGTCAAGATAGAGCATAGCAGACCTGGAGGTGAGCTCCATCCACTTCCTGTTCCACAGAGGAAGTGGGAGGACGTCACCATGGATTTTGTGACTGGATTGAGGCTGAGTCGGAGTTTTGATATCATATGGGTCATAGTGGACAGATTGACGAAGACGGCACGTTTCATTCCTATTAAGGAGATGTGGCCGGTGAGCAGATTAGCTGAGGAGTACACTAGGCAGATAGTGAGACTCCATGGTGTACCGAGGACGATCGTCTCAGACAGAGATGGGCGATTTACCTCGAGATTCTGGCAGCAGATTCAGACTGCCCTGGGGACGAGTTTGCACTTCACGACTGCGTTCCATCCTCAGACAGATGGTCAGTCAGAGAGGACCATTCAGACACTGGAGGATATGTTGCGAGCTTGTGTGTTGGATTGTTGACAAGTGTGAACGGATCATCTCCCACTTGTTGAGTTCTCATACAACAACAGCTAGCATGCATCTATCGGGAAGGGCTCATATGAGGCACTGTATGGACAGAGATGCCGCACCCCGTTTTGCTGGGATGAGCAGAACAGTGTTAATGGTTTGACACCTGATCAGATTCAGGATGATGTGGCTCGAGTAACACTGATTAGAGAGTGGATGCTGACTACGCAGAGCCGTCATAAGTCTTATGTTGATAAGAGGCGTAGACCTCTAGAGTTTGGAGCCCATGTGTGGCTGAGAGTGTTCCCGACACGAGGTGTTAGGCGTTTTGGCATTAAGGGGAAATTGAGCCCCCGATATGTCGGACCGTTCGAGATTCTGGATCGGGTTGGGAGCGCAGCTTACATATTAGCCTTGCCTCCGAGATTAGAAGGCGTTCACCCTGTATTTCACGTGTCTCAGCTGAGGGAGTGCATACCAGATCCGAGACACATTGTGAGTTATGAGGATTTAGTGGTCGAGCCGGATCACACTTTTGTTGAGCATCCTATTGCAGTCCTAGAACGAGGTATGAGACACCTGCGTTCGAAGGACATTCCTATGCTGAGGATACAGTGGTCGAGACGAGGACCCGAGGAGGCTACATGGGAGACTAAGGATAGTATCCAGAGGAACTATCCAGAGTTCTATGTCGAGATAGGGCACTAGTAGGATCACCGAGTAGATCTTAGTACTACCTTGGTGAGTATTATGTGCTTATATGCTTATATGTTATGATGTGTTTATTTTCATACTAGCTTGATGTGATATATGATCTTATTAGATCTTGTTGTGCTAGTATGATAGGTTTAGCTGGAGATGGTTCTTTCCTCTATGCTATTTTGATGGACATAGCAGTGCTGGAGATGTTCTTCCTCCACGCCTTTCTGTTATGGATATGATACGGCTAGAGATGTGATTCCTCTATGCCTTGTGAGGTGTTTATAGCTGGCTAAAGATGGTTCCTCTAGGCCTTGGATAGTGTTTTGTTGTTGGAGTTGATGTTTCCTCCATGCTTATGTTGAGGTTATAGAGAGAGTGTACCTCGGCTTTTGAGTTCGAGTGGTTTCAGGACTTTGCAAGTTTCGGGACGAAACTTGTTTTTAGGGGGGCGAGATGTAAGAGCCCTAGTCTTTCGGACCGAGTTTTGTCCTTAGCCGAGATTGGATTTGGCCGAGATTGGCCTTTCAACACCCGCGGGCATGACTGCCGCCCCTGCAGGTTTCCGCCCCTGCGGCTCAGGGAACCGCCCCTGCAGTTTCCGGCGGCTGCAGCCGGTTTTGTTGACTCCTTTGACCCGTGCTTTACCTTTTCTCTTTCTTCTTACCTTGCTGAGCAAGGGTTTCACTTCATTTCTTATTCCACTCCAGCCCTTCCTACGTCCTTCTTGCTTCTTCATCCTTTCCCTTGATCTTGCTTGAGAATCTCTTGGAGTTTGCTAGAGCTTGGTGTGACTTGGTGTTGTTGGATGTTGTGTGTATGTTTGCTAAGCTTTAGAGGCCAGTTGTGAGTATGTTCTGTACTTCCTTGGATGATCACAACTGTGGAGGTGAGCTCCTTGCTCCTCCTTCCTTTCTTTCTTTCTTGTTCTGCCTTCCTTAGCTTAGGATTAGTTGTATTGATCATAGATTAATGTTGGAATGTGTATGTATATGTATGTGTGTGAATTTGGATGAGAGAAGACGTGATTTGATCACGTGAAGAGCTGAAGAAGAGTCGCGGGATCACGTTCTCCACCGTCGCCGCCCCCGCGCCTGGAAGCCGCCGCCCCTGCGAAAACCGTGCCGCAGTGCCCGCGCCTAGCCTGCGTTGCCTGCGTCCCTTGTCACCGCGCCTGCGGCTGCTCCCTGCCGCGCCTGCGGGTTACCTGTTCCGCTCCTGCGTCCCTTGATCACGCAGGTGCGTCTTGTCCCGGGACTACCTATAGTTGGGTAGTTCCTTTCCTTTCCTAGTATGAGGGACTTAGTACCATGCTAGGTATCGGATTATGATGAGTATGATATAGATATGCCGGTTAGGGCTTTGAGGTTTACGAGTTGGATATGATCCCTATGGATCCCTTGGGTCTAGGTGTGACCCCTTTGTGTGATAGGAGTTTGATTTATATATATATGTATGCCTTGTATAGGCCGTGTTGTCCTCCAGTTTGGAGTGGACCTGAGTGAGAGCTGATCGTAGTGATACTACTTCTGAGGTTGAGGTAAGTCCATAGGACTTACTTAGCTACTATCCTTATATCGGATGTACGCTTGAGTGGTGTTTTGTTATATGATTTGTAGCATGCGATAGGATTCATTACCAACTTATGTTATATTGACCGCCCATTGTAGTGACTGTGACAACTTACCTTTCATCCCGTAGTGGAGTCTGGGAAGTTCTTTGTAAGCTAGTTAGACCTGGTATACGGGAAGGGCACCTACCACTCCATATGGTATACGGAAAAGTGCGCTGATACCACTCCAGCTAGCTATTGCACGCAGAGGCGAGGGTTATATACATTCCTCGTGTCACATATATTCATAAACAGATATATTATTTGAATGAGTAACGTTATAAAGATAATAACCGGGTAAATGTGTGAAAGCATGATGATGTGTTAAGATTTCTGATGTGTGTCTGTGCTCTAGCATCTTCTTATATATGTGTATGGTTAGTTAACGGTTTTATACCGTGTTGTAGATCCTTTGCAGGTTAGGAGAGCTGCAGAGTGATCCGGAGGGGTGATCTGCTGAGGGTTCCGTACACTGGGCGATGTCGTGGGATATGGGTTATTTATATTGTACGGATTTATGTTTTGAACTTGTACTCAGCAGTACTCTGTATAACCTTTTGATATTTATATATATCAGTTTCATGTTTTGTTTTAATCTATTTGTGCCTTGTTGTAAGATCAGTGAAATTGTTGTCAGGCTAGGGTCAGGATCCATTGTGAGATCCTAACCCAGTAGCACCTCGAGTCCTACGGATTTGGGGTGTTACAAAGGTGAAGCAATATGATGGAGGAATTTTTTTGTCTCAGTATAAATATATCAATGATTTGCTTGCAACTGCTGGAAAGAGTGATGTTAAGGCTGCAACAACACCAATGAATCCAACAGATGATCTTCATAGCAAAGTTGGACATCCACTACCCTCTCCCACAGAATACAGGATGATAGTAGGTAGTTTTCAATACCTATACCTCACAAGACCATATGTAGGATTAGCTGTAAACAAATTATCTCAATATATGCATGCTCCCACAAATGCACACTAGCTGCACTGAAGAGAGTACTTCGATACCTAACTGGGAGTCTACATCTGGGCATTAGGGTTTCTGCTGCACATGAAAACAATATTCATGCCTTTTTCTGATGCAGATTGGGCAAGTGATAAAAATGATTATATCTCTACAAGAGGATATATCATTTACATGGGTTCCACTCCAATCAGTTGGAGCTCGAAGAAGCAAAAATCTATTGCTAGGTCGTCCACGGAGGCTTAGTATATAGCTATTGCAAATCTTTCATCTGAGGTTATTTGGATAATGCAGTTATTACAGGAACTACGTCAAACTGTGAGCCTCTCACCGGTCATTTACTGTGACAACCTGGGTGCTATTAGCCTCTTTGCCAATCCAGTATTTTACTCACAAATGAAGCATGTTGCTCTAGCTTACCACTTCATCAGAGAACAAGTTAGAAAGGACTGTTGCGAGTTACATTCGTCTCAACTGATGATTAGTTGGCAGACATTCTGACAAAGCCTTTACTTCGCCAACGTTTTCATTATCTTCTCAGCAAGTTACAGCTATCAAGATGATGCTACACTTAAGGGGGAATATTAACAAACTATTATATAATATATGTAGATATGCAGTTAGTATTCTTTGAGAGATCTTAGGATATTGTTAAGCCTAAAAGATCTCATTTGTTCTTGTATAAATGATCGCCTCTTCATTAAATAATAGACATCCTTATGTTACAAGTGTTTACACTTCTTTCTTCCTTGTTGAACCAGGCAAGGTGGTGCGGTGTCCGCCGAGCAAAATCCTCCTCCTCTCCCGACTCTCTCTCACACCTGAAGCAGCACAGCCGCGGCTGGTACTCGTCTTCTGAAGCAACATACCAGCGATCTCGCCTTCGTCTTCATCGATCGGGTTGTTGAGCAGTGGAGGTATATGGGCGGGATATGAGACTCTTACGTTGCTCCCATCACTGCAGCAGGTGGAGGATATCACCGGAGTCTCTTCGTGCTATTCCTGGACTATCGCAGCGGCCTCTCCCTCGCAACCGGTGAAACTGGATGACAATGCCATACAAGAATAGGAGTAGGTCCTGGATAAGCCAAAGGCCTCTCTTCCAGTCTTCTACTCAGTTCTCCATAGTACGGTCAAGGTAATCAAGCTTCCTCTCACGGTCTTCTTCCTAGTTTATAGCCAACTATAATGAGAGTTGATGTTTGTAGATACCTAGTCGAGCCATATGAGTTTTGATCACGAGCCAAGTTCGGTCCTTTCCCTCCTTGAGTCGACATAGCCTGGTTAATTAGTAGCCTTGTTCCTTTCTCTTATTCTTGTTTCCGTCCAGGTTCTGCACATAAACTCACAGGTCTATTGTTTCTCATGAGTTTCGAACTATGGACGTGCTGCTTAGTGCTGAGTTGTTCCAGCTTTTGTTTTGCGAATTGTGGGAATCGAATTAGTAACCATGTGTATGCCTTGTAAGTGATATAAAATCTGGGTATAGTTGTCATCTTTGCGAGACGGAGGCTTGCGAGACCGCTTACGCTGCGAGATGGCCAATCCTGGTCGCCGACAAATAGATCCCGCCGTCGGGAGTCGCTTCTTCCTGCTAGACTAAAGACTAACCGTACCAGCGATGAACAAATCTTCCGTATTTCACTACATTGATGAACAAATCTTGCGAGATGGAGAAGATGATGGCTTTTTTTAGACTATATCCCCCTACAAGTGATTCTTCAAGACATGGTCTTGATTGAGTATTGAGAGACGATGTAAAAGTTATAGCATACATGTCTCGTTAGTAGAAGCAGTGTGAAGCAAAGTATTTCCTTCATTACTTAGAACTTGCAACAAGAATTGAGGAAACGTAACATCAAAGTGTGGTTTGACAAGAACCAAAGCCAACGAGGTAAATTGGAAGTTCGATCTTCTTTGTTAGAGACAAGCAAAAAAGAAACATAATGGAAATGTTGTATTGAGAAAGACCCGAGAATGAAGTTGAGTTTCCAATACATCGGACCTTTTTGAGATCTTAGCACAAGTTGGGAAAGTGTTTTACCGGCTGGCATGGCCGCCGAGAGTAGAGGGTGTCATGGTTGACCCGGCAAAGATAGAGTTTATTTCCTCATGGCCGCCTCCTAGGACGGTCAAGGAGGTGCGCTGTTTCTTGGGCTTAGCGGGATACTACCACCGTTTTGTTGAGGGTTTCTCCGTGATTGCACGACCGCTCACTTCTTTGCTGAGGAAGTCTACCAGGTTCGTCTGGTCCGAGCCTTGTCAGCGCAACTTCGGGGAGTTGAAGAGGAGGTTGACCTCCGCTTCCGTTTTTAACCCAGCCTGAGGGCGTAGAGGATTTTGTAGTGTATAGTGACGCCTCCAAGCTAAGCTTGGGGGCGTTTTGATGCAGAGGGGTAGGGTTATTGCGTACGCGTCTCGGCAGCTGAAGCCGTACGAGGAGAATTACCCTACCCATGATCTTGAGCTAGCGGCCGTGATACATGCCCTGAAGATCTGGCAACATTACTTGTACGGGGCTACGTGTCAGATCTTCACAGACCATAAGAGTCTGAAGTATATATTCACTCAGCGGGAGTTGAATAACAGCCAGAGAAGATGGTTGGAGCTGATTAAGGACTTTGACTTAGAGATTTTGTACCATCCGGGGAAGGAGAACGTAGTCGCTGATGCTTTGAGTAGGAGGACACCTCGAGAGTAGGCTATAGCTCGGCTTACGGTTCAGCCACAGTTGCAGAGGGATTTGATAGGGTTGGAGTTGGATATCCGGTTCCCGGATACGGATTGTTGTTTGTCCGAGTTAGAGGTATTACCGGACCTGTCCGGAGAGATCCGACAGAAGCAGGAGGGATGTCCCATTTTGATGAGGATCTGGGACAGGATGTCCCGAGGAGAGGCACCTTAGTTTATCACAGGGGCAAACGGGCTATTGAGACGCTAGGGACGTATTTGTGTATCGTCGGACCAGGAGTTGAGAGAGCGGATTTTGCATGAGGCACATTCCACACCTTACTCGGTACACCCAGGCACGAGTAAGATGTACCAGGATATTATGAGATTTTATTGGTGGGGCGGCCTCAAGCCCGATGTAGCTAGATATGTGGCCTGATGCGCGATCTGCCAGCAGGTCAAGATCGAGCACCAGAGACACGGAGGAGAACTTCACCCACTGCCCGTGCCGCAGTGGAAGTGGGAGGACATATCCATGGATTTCGTTACCGGTCTGAGACCGAGTAGGAGCTTCGACGCGATATGGGTAGTAGTAGATCAGTTGACGAAGACCACGCGTTTCATCCCTATACGGGAAACGTGGCCGGTGAGTCGTTTAGCCGAGGAGTTTACCCGTCAGATTGTGAGATTACATAGAGTACCGAGGACCATCATCTCGGACAGGGACGGGCGTTTTACCTTGAGGTTATGGCAGCAGGTACACGCCGCCCTAAGTTCGAGTCTTCATTTCACCACCGCATACCATCCACAGACCGGCGGCCAGTCTGAGCGGACTATTTAGACTTTAGAGGATATGTTACGAGCATGTGCACTAGATTGGGGTCAGGTATGGCCAGACCATCTCCCGTTGGTCGAGTTTTCATATAATAACAACTGGCATGCGTCGATTGGGATGGCACCGTATGAGGCATTGTATGGACGGAGATGCCGTACTCCCTTATGTTGGGACGAGTCGGGGATTTCTAGCGTTGTAGCTCCAGATCAGGTACAGGACGATGTGGCTGTAACGCCCGGAATTTTATTCCGGACTTAGAGCGCCTTGTAGATCTTCCGTGGGCACGAGATGCTGAGTGCCGGGATTTATTCCTAAAATCCCTTGCCGACTCGTCGTTTTTCCCTTTTTCCGCTTTCCGACCCTTCGTTCCGGGTTAAAGTGACAAGGGGTTATTACCGACCCCTCGTTCCGTGGTGAGGGACAAGAGGTCAGCTGACCCCTTGATCCCCTCAACACTTTTCAGCCTTGTCCCCCTCCCTCTCTCTCCTCTCTTCTCTTTCACGTCACTTTTCCCTTCCCTCCCTCTCTTTGCTCCCTCTTCCCTTCTTGCTCCATGGATGCTCTTGGATAGAAACTGCAGAAGAAGAAGTTCAGTTTTGGTGTGGTAAGCTTCTCCCATTCCTTCCTTCCTTCTTCTCCATGGCTGCTCATCCCTCTCTTCTTTCCTCCTTCATCCATGGGGATGAAGCTTTTGAGAGATTTTTACTCAAATTCTTGCATGCATGTGTTCTTAGCTAGATTAGGTCGTGGAGAGGAGTCTAAGATAAGTGGAGGGTGTTTGCAAAAGACCCAGCAAGAAGAGGAGGACATTGGAGCCAAGGATCCACGATCGAAAACGAAGAAGACGAGGTTCTGCACCGAACCCGCGGGGGCGGATCATCACGGCCGCAGGAGCGGCTAGCCGCGGGTGCGCCTCATCACGCCGCAGGGGCGGCTTCAGGCTCCAGGACGCCAGACCGCCACAGGTGCGGCTGATCATAGCCGCAGGGGCGGCCCAGACCGCCGCAGGGGCGGCTCTTGCCACCGCAGGGGCGGCGCCAGCATTCCGCAGGGGCGGCGTCTGCTCCGCCGGGGCGCCAGCTTGACTCCGCGGTTGCGCTTCTTCGACAGTAGGTTCCTCTCCTCCCTTTCCCTTCGTTCATTCCTTATCTTTGTAGTTGTATCATGTTAGTAGCATGCCTAGGATGGATCTAGAGTAGCTTGAGATGCCACTTAGTGGTTGTGAACCTAGGAGCCCTTAAGGCTCGATGTAGTGATGGTTATGAGAATGTTGAGCATGATGGACCTTCTAGGCTTTTACTTTGTTCTTGGTTGTTGAGTATGATCATATGAGAGTTAGTAGGTTGTTGAGAGATCTCCTCATGCGTTGAGTGAGATGTGAGTATGATAGATTCTAGGATGCGGTCCTAGAATGAGAGTCAAATGATCTTGCGTAGGTCATTTGTGTAGAAGTCCTAGACTTCTTGAGTTGAGCGGGTTTTGATGGAGATCTTGTTGTAAGCAGGTGTATGCTTCTTCCCAAGGGAAGCGAGAGCATTTTGTGAGTTAGCGTTTGGGACGAGGTAAGTCTCCGTACTTACTTAGCTCGTATTTTATGTATTAGCATTGATGTGTGTTGGTGGTGTGTGTTGTTGTGTTCTTGTTTATGTTATAACAACTAAACCGGTAAATAGGACCACCGACCTTATATTATTTTGGCCCAAGTGTATGATAACGGGCGGTGACATCATCTTCCTAGCTCTTGCGAAAGTCTATGAGGTTCTCAGCAACTAGCCCGGGCGGGTAGACGGTCGGATGCATCAGTACCATTCCTTGCCGGTAAGTAGGGACCGAGGCTAGACCACGGTGGTTCTCGTGTCACAAACCTAAGTTGAATTAGAATGGGATATGACTTAATAATAACAAGATAATAAACCGGACTTGTATGTTTTGTGTTATGTTGATGCATGTGTGTGTGTGTGCCTTCACCTCTTTTCTAATGCCTCGAATATGAGCTAACGGTTTTAAACCGTTGTGTAGATGCCTTGCAGGTTAAGGACGCCGCCGAGTGAGGTGGAGGAGTGGACAGCCGGGGTCTCCGTACATTATAGGACGGGGACGTTTTTGGGTTATGTTTTCGTATTATTGGTTTGTGGATTTTGTTGTACGGTTTAGATGTCCGTATCGGAGTTATGTCATTTTGAGGACTCGGCTGAGTTTCCACCTTGTATTCTTACTTTTCAGTCTCGCATACATTATAAACGATTTTGAGTTTTGCCTTTATTTGTGCCTTGTTAGAAAGGTCCGGTGAAATTGTTGTCAGGCTAAGGGTCGGGACCCATTGTGAGGTCTCGGCCGTAGCATCCCGAGTCCCGCAGATTTAGGGTGTTACAGTGGCTAGAGTTGCTTTGATCCGAGAGAGGATGTTGGCTGCGCAGAGCCACCAGAGGTCGTATGCGGATAGGAGGCGTAGACCTCTTGAGTTCAGGGTATGAGCTCACGTGTGGTTGAGTGTATCACTGAACGCGGGGCGTCAGGCGATTCGGCATTAAGGGGAAGTTAAGCCACCAAAGGTCGTATGTCGGTCCATTCGAGATCTTGGAGAGAGTCGGTGAGGTGGCATATTGGTTAGCATTGCCACCGCGGTTGGAGGGTATACATCCGGTATTTCATGTCTCTCAACTAAGAGAGTACATACACGACCCGAGGCACATCATTAGCCACGAGGACCTAGTGGTCGAGCCGGACCATACTTTTGCAGAGCATCCGATAAAGGTTTTAGAGCGGAGTACGAGGCTCCATCGATCAAAGGAGATACCGATGCTGAGAGTGCAGTGGTCGAGGCGAAGAGCCGATGAGGCTACATGGGAGACGGAGGATAGTATCCGGAGGAACTATCCCGAGTTTTACGCAGATTTAGCGACATCGATAGGACAGTCGGGTTAGTCCCGAAATCTTCCCTTGTTTGTGCTATGTGTTTATGTCATGACGTGTTATGTGAGTTCGTATGAGTATATGTGTACCTTGCGAGGTCTTGATGTGATATTATTCGTAGGCTTGGATTAGGGTCGTTAGTTGACGTTGTTACGAGTTCTGCGTGGTTACGTTACGTGTTTGGCGGAGGGTGTTGTGTTTAGCAAGTTTCGGGACAAAACTTGTTTTTAGGGGGGTTAGTTGTAACATCCGGAATTTCTATTCCGGCCCGAGAGCGTTTTATCGACCTTCCCGCGTTAACGGCTCAGTTTGCCCGCAGGCACGAGGTGCTGAGTGCCGGGATTTATTCCTAAATCCCGAGCCGACTCTTCGTTATTTCCTTTTCCGCTTTCCGACCCCTCGTTCTTAGATGAGGTGACAAGAGGACAACTGACCCCTCGTTCCTAGCTGAGGTGACAAGAAGTCAACTGACCCCTTGATCCCCTCCCCCTTTTGGCAGCTCCTTTTCCCTCCCTCTCTCTCACTTGTCTTCTCTTTCACGATTAATCATCTTTCTCTTCCTCTCTTCTCTCTCTTTTCTCTTCTTCCATCTTTGGAGATCTTGCATTTGTGGACTGTAGTGGAGGAGAATCAGATCCGGTTTGGTAAGGTTCTTCCTTTTCCTCCCTTCTCTTCATTGTTGTTTACCCTTTCTTCTTCCCTCCATCATCCATGGCCATGGATGAAGCTCTTGAGAAGCTTTTTCCTCAAATCCTTGCATGCATGCTTGTTCTTAGCTCGATTAGGCCGTGGAGAGAAGTCTAAGATCAGAGGTTGGTGTTTGGAGAAGACCCAGCAAGAAGAGGAGGACATAGGAGCCAAGGATCCACAGTCGAAGACGAAGAAGATGACGCTCTGCTGCTCAAACCGCGGGGCGGATCATTAGAGCCGCAGGGGCGGCGCCAGGAGGCGCAAGGCGGTGCTAGGAGGTGCAGGGGGCGGCTCCAAGACGCCAGGAGCCGCATGGGCGGCGCCAGGAGGCGCAAGGGCGGCGTCAGGAGGCGTAGAGCGGCTCCAGGACGCCAGGAGCCGCAGGGGCGGCGCCAGGAGGCACAGGGACGGCGCCAGGAGGCGCAGGGGCGGCCTCAGGAGGCCGCAGGGGCGGTGACTGCTCCGCAGGGGCGCCAGCTTAACTCTGCGGCTGCGTTTTCTTCAACAGTAGGCTTCTCCTCTCCCTTCCTCTTCGTTCCTTCCTTAGTTATGTAGTTGTATCATGTTAGTAGCATGCCTAGGATGGATCTAGAGTAGCTTGAGATGCCACCTAGTGGTTGTGAAACTAGGAGCCCTTAAGGCTCGATGTAGTTGATGGTTACGAGTGTGTTGAGCATGATGGACCTTCTAGGCTAGCTTGTTCCTTCTTGGCTGAGGTTAAGATCATGTGAGGTTATAAATTGTTGTGAGTTTCTTTCATGTGCTGAGAGTGTGGTGAGTACCTTGGACCCTACGATGAATTCCTAGCTTGAGGGTTAAGTGATCTTGCTTAGATCACTAGAGTGAAGTCTAAGACTTCTTGAGCGTGAGCATGTGTTGATGTGTATATTCTCTTGTGAGCAGGTTGTGGGCTTCCTCCCTAAGGAAGCGAGAGTGTTGTGAGTTGAGTGTGGTGACAAGGTAAGTCTTCGGACTTACTTAGCTCGTATTTTTCGTATTAGCATCGATGTGTGTTGGTGGTGTGTGTGTGTGTTATTGTTTATGTTATAAACAACTAAACCGGTAATAGGATCACCGACTTTATATTATTTTGGCCCAAGTGTATGATAACGGGCGGTGACATCATCTGCCTAGCTCTTGCGAGAGTCTAGGAGGTTCTCGGCGACTAGCCCGGGCGGGTAGACGGTCGGATGCATCAGTTCATTCCTTGCCGGTCAGTAGGGACTGAGGCGAGACCATGGTGGTTCTCATGTCACAAACCTAAGTTGAATTAGAACAGGATACGACTTAATAATAAAAAGATAATAAACCGGAACTGTGTGTTGTGGAGTATGTATGTGTTATGTGATGTATATGTGCATGTGCCTTCACCTCTTTACTAATGCTTCGAATATGAGCTAACGGTTTTAAACCGTTCGTGTAGATGCCTTGCAGGTTAGGGACGCCGCCGAGTGAGGTGGAGGAGTGGACAACCAGGGTCTCCGTACATTATAGGACGGGGACGTGTTTGGGATGTCTTTGTATTGTTGGATTATGTTGTACGGTTTTGGTTTTCTTATCGGAGTTGTGTCGTTTTGAGGACTCGGCTGAGTTTCCACCTTGTATCTTTACATTTCAGTTTCTCGCATACATTATAAATGATTTGGAGTTTTGCCTTTATTTGTGCCTTGTTGGAATGGTCCGGTGAAATTGTTGTCAGGCTAAGGGTCGGGACCCATTGTGAGGTCTCGCCCGTAGCATCCCGAGTCCGCGGATTCGGGGTGTTACAACTTTTCAGTTTTTACTATATTCCCATTGGTCTACCATTTGACCCTATGTTGTACGAATGATGCAATTGCGCAAGAAAACAAGGTGGCCATGATTTTTTCATAAACGCCTCCTAATATCAAGAGATGTAATTACTAACAATTGTTAGATACACAATTTAATTTTATGAAAACTACGATCACTTTTCAGTTTTTATTATTATATTCTCGTTGGTCTACCATTTGACCCTATGTTGTAGGAATGATGCAATTGTGCAAGAAAACAAGGAGGCCATGATTTTTTCATATAAACCTCATAAGATCGAGAGATGTGATTACTAACAATTTCTAGATACACAATTTAATTTTATGAAAACTACGATCACTTTTCAGTTTTTACTATATTCACGTTGGTCTACCATTTGACCCTATGTTGTAGGAATGATGCAATTGTGCGAGAAAACAAGGTGGCCATGATTTTTTCATATACACCTCCTAATATCAAGAGATGTAGTTACTAACAATTGTTAGATACACAATTTAATTTTATGAAAACTACGATCACTTTTCAGTTTTTACTATATTCCCGTTGGTCTACCATTTCACCCTATGTTGTAGGAATGATGCAATTGTGCAAGAAAACAAGTTGGCCATGATTTTTTCATATACACCTCCTAATATCTAGAGATGTAATTACCAACAATTGGTAGATACACAATTTAATTTTATGAAAACTACGATCACTTTTCAGTTTTTACTATATTCCCGTTGGTCTACCATTTGACCCTATGTTGTAGGAATGATGCAATTGTGCAAGAAAACAAGGTGGCCATGATTTTTTCATATACACCTCCTAATATCGAGAGATGTAATTACTAACAATTGCTAGATACACAATTTAATTTTATGAGAACTACGATCACTTTTCAGTTTTTATTATATTCCCGTTGGTCTACCATTTGACCCGGCCCTATGTTGTAGGAATGATGCAATTGTGCAAGAAAACAAGGTGGCCATGATTTTTTCTTATACACCTCCTAATATCGAGAGATGTAATTACTAACAATTGCTAGATACACAATTTAATTTTATGAAAACTATGATCACGTTTCAGTTTTTACTATATTTCCGTTGGTCTACCATTTGACCCGGCCCTATGTTGTAGGAATGATGCAATTGTGCGAGAAAACAAGGTGGCCATGATTTTTTCATATACACCTCCTAATATCGAGAGAAGTAATTACTAACAATTGCTAGATACACAATTTAATTTTATGAAAACTACGATCACTTTTCAGTTTTTACTATATTCCCGTTGGTCTACCATTTCACCCTATGTTGTAGGAATGATGCAATTGTGCAAGAAAACAAGTTGGCCATGATTTTTTCATATACACCTCCTAATATCGAGAGATCTAATTACCAACAATTGGTAGATACACAATTTAATTTTATGAAAACTACGATCACTTTTCAGTTTTTACTATATTCCCGTTGGTCTACCATTTGACCCTATGTTGTAGGAATGATGCAATTGTGCAAGAAAACAAGGTGGCCATGATTTTTTCATATACACCTCCTAATATCGAGAGATGTAATTACTAACAATTGCTAGATACACAATTTAATTTTATGAGAACTACGATCACTTTTCAGTTTTTATTATATTCCCGTTGGTCTACCATTTGACCCGGCCCTATGTTGTAGGAATGATGCAATTGTGCAAGAAAACAAGGTGGCCATGATTTTTTCTTATACACCTCCTAATATCGAGAGATGTAATTACTAACAATTGCTAGATACACAATTTAATTTTATGAAAACTATGATCACGTTTCAGTTTTTTACTATATTTCCGTTGGTCTACCATTTGACCCGGCCCTATGTTGTAGGAATGAAGCAATTGTGCGAGAAAACAAGGTGGCCATGATTTTTTCATATACACCTCCTAATATCGAGAGAAGTAATTACTAACAATTGCTAGATACACAATTTAATTTTATGAAAACTACAATCACTTTTCAGTTTTTACTATTTTCTCGTTGGTCTACCATTTCACCCTATGTTGTAGGAATGATACAATTGTGCAAGAAAACAAGTTGGTCATGATTTTTTCGTATACACAATTTAAAGATAATATTAAAATAAATTTATTTTGTAGATTTTAGAAACAAACAAAACGCATCTTAATTAGTTATTTTGTAAAAGATTTATTTCGAGAAACAACTTAAGACTACCAAGCTAGTCAACATCAACGTCGCCTTGTGCGGATATATTAATATTTCTTAGGTTATGTTAAAATTCTACCAAATCTATAATACCTATACTAAAATTAGGGATAATTAGGGTAATTTATTTATAAATTTAAAAAAAAGTGGTGTGTTGTATAAGAATTAAATTAAAGGCGAAATATTGACACAATTCTTTATTCGTAAATATTTTATCATCGTGAGAATAATTAAATGGTGAATGAATATTATAACGTTTCTTAAATATGTCATTAATTCATACCTATACAAGCTCATAACATATTATTAAAATATCTAATGTATAAATATACCCGTACAAGATGCAGGTTATGAACCAGTTGCCCTGGTTATGAACCAGTTGCCCTAAAGTTCAGGGATTATTCTAGATTAGTGGTGATGCATGTATGGGTCAATGCTTTAATTAACTTTAAGTTTAGAACTAGATTAGTATGTGAGTGTATAACTATATTAGCATATGTGAATACTACATAAAGAAATTTATATATATATATATATATATATATATATATATATATATATATATATATATATATATATATATATATATATATATATATATATATATATATATATATATATATATATATACGCGTCATCAACACCATTTTGGAACCACTAGCAAGTGTTTGGTATTGATGTGGGCCAATTGGGTGTGTTGGATCATATATGATTAATCATAAAGTACTAGGATAGTAAACGTGTCTTGAACGGGATGATAAAAACTTATGTATAAATTAAAATAAATTAGTGTAATAACCGTATATGATAAAGTAATTAATAATTATATAATTATTTACAAAAAAAAACATAACTTTATAGTAAGAATATTTATATATTTTAATCATAATCAATGGCATGTGTTAAAATATAATTATCATGATTCTCTTCTAAAAATAAAAGAATTGTTTCTATTTAATACATGAGAAGTAGCCTATTAGAATATTAGACAAACATATTTTCTTATTTTATAAGAAAAAAAGTTGTTATTGAATTAATTTATAAAAAAATGTTAAAATTTACAACTTTTTTAAAAGAAAATTTTATAGGATTACTCTATTATAAGATTATCTTAAATAGGATATATCAATCATAATGTAATACCTTTATAGGTTATAATAGATGTGTTCAATATTTCCATGAAGAAATAATGGACTATGTCAATTTTTTAAAAATACATTAAAAGGAAATTAAATAAATTAATTATAAATATAAATAAATAGATGATACATAATAAATATCAAATTATTTTTATGCTATAATTTTAATATTTAAAACATCCGATTGTTTGAAATTTTAAAAGTAATTGAAAATTATATATTTCGGTTTAAAAGTAGCTTGACTTAAAAATCTATATAACATAATATTCTAACACTCAAGTATATATTGATTTGTTAAATACAGAAAGTTATTTGGGTGAATTAAGTAACTAGGTAGGTTTTTTATTAGAAAACTAAGTGTATAGGCTAAATTATAGGGAAAAACTAACTATGCATTTTCTATTTGTGAAGGAACCTTCCTTTAAATAGTAATACCTAATTTTTAATAATCAACCTTCATCATGTACCCAACTTAGGTTACCAAAAATTTGTTACCAATTTTTAATACCCAACGTATTACATCCAAATTCACTTATGTTACTCAACTTCGTTGGTACCTGATTTCCATATCCAACGTTCTATATCCAAATTCACTTCGGTCACCCAACTTCGTTGTTACCCGATTTTAATACCCAACGTTCTATATCCAAATTCACTTCGGTACCCAACTTCATTCTTACCCGATTTTAATATCCAACATTCTATATCCAAATTTACTTCGGTTACCCAACTTCGTTGTTACCCGATTTTAATACCCAACGTTCTATATCCAAATCCACTTTGGTTACCCAACTTCGTTGTTACCCGATTTTAATACCCAACGTTCTATATCCAAATTCACTTCGTTGTTACCCGATTTTATTTAATTAAGGAAGGTATGATGCACGAGCAACAGAGGTCTCATCTCGTGCAAGAAAAGCTAGCTGTTGCTTTGTGCAAGAGAGGTATACAGAAGGTGATAATATGCAGAACTAGAATTCATATAGAATATAAAAATAGAGACAAAATGGAAGAATAATTTCATATAATTCAAATGGTGCCAAGATAAGACAAATATAATCATTAGAACCATCCAAAAATTACACCTATTACATAGATGGAAATGGAAACTAAGTTAACAGCTTGAAGGTATAAGAATTCAGTGTAAGAAAATGCAGTTTGGAAGTAAGGATAAAGGCTATGAGCCCTCTTCTTACGGTCTTGGTTGTAAAAAGCTCAAGAAATCCCGTGTCGGAAATTTTCTTTTCTTCAAGCTCAGCCTCCACGGATTCTCTCAAGGATGAGATCTTCTCTTCAACTTCGTCAGGAAAGTAGATATCCTTTAGAATGGCTATGGCTTCTTCTTCCTTTCCCTGGTTATAGACAACACACATGTGAGCATAAGTTATATATAAGGACTCAACTAGATTAGTTCACTGTGGAGTTTTTATGATCTTACATTCCGGTAAAGATGTAGCAATGTGTTTTTTTTGTTTGGATTTCTTAATTTCACATCCTAAACATTCCCGAAATCAATCCAAATTCAAGTAAAGTACATTCCAACAATACCCTAAACCCAACTAACATCAATCATTGCAACTTCTCCTTTTTGAGAGAAGAAATTACGGAGATCATCTTCCTTGGCCTTCAAAGGCAAATGTTTTACACATATCCGAGACCTAATTCATCAGGACACACGCAAATTCAGCAAACTATATAAGCAATAAATTGAAGAACTTAATGGAATTATCATTAGCACTAACATTGTTTATATTGGCTGCGTTCCATATCATTGTTAGTCTTTTTCTTGGCAGCACTTAACAGTAGCGAATATTTACGCCTCCGTGCTTTCCCCTTTCTACGAACTGGCTTTGATCATGCAGGTGTCTCCTGCTCTGACTTGGAATACATATCAATCAGTGCATTCTCAATTGCAATGTCATTACCAAATACCACTCTTTACCAACTTCCCATGAACTTCTTTCCCTTTCATCAAGTCCGGAAGTTATAAAGAACACCAAAACTTTTAACACCAAAGAGCTCAGAAAATAAGGCTGGGATGCTTGCCCAGTGAGCACCATAGCATAGTCCGGTTAGGATTGTTACCACATAGATTGCACCTGGCCAAGCCATTGCATAGTAGAATAGCCCAATGGCCATGATCACTTGTGCAGTCACCATTGATACTATCCTAGGTATGCATAATTTCTGAAAAGCATATTGGAACATCCATGTCAATTAAGTTGGCATTTTATTATAAACAATACTTATCATCATGACAGTGATGTTTTTTTCAATTTCATTGTGTTTGAACAAAGTTTTAATGAGTTTTCAAAAATTAACGTACCAGAAGACAAGCTGAGACTAATTGCATCGCACTATACAAATCAAGATAAGTGAGCTTCAGTAGATGAGATGATGAATTTACCTGACAATAAGTTCAGAGACATATCCACCTCAAACATGGCCAAGAAAGTTGAAGATACTAATCATTGACACGAATATGTTGGTGTCAGAGTGTCCAATAGACTAATACAATTGACCCATGTTGTCAATAATCCATAAAAATCAATTCCAAACCCCCTCAACTAAAGAAGTCGATATTGAAATAGTAACGATCAGGAAACGAAGTCACATGAACAAGAAAATTTGGAAAATGCATAAATAATATGCAATTTAGAACCTAGCATAAACACTAAAACTAGAAATCATGACAGAAACCCTAATAGAAGAGAAAACCTAACCTTAATCGCTTAATGAATCGAAGATGAAGACACTGAATCGCCAAATCGAAGATGAATCGAAGAGAAAATCTAATAGAGGTAGAAGACAGACACAAATTGCCAAATCGAAGAAGCAATCGAAGAAGTGAGAGCCGAGAGAGAGCAAAGTGAGAAGAGTGAAGGAGAGGAGCGAAGAGGAATCGCCAAATCGCCGTTTGAGAGCATAGAGAGAAATGAGAAAAAATAATTAAAAAAAGTTAAAAAACCCTATTTATAGGTGCATAGTTAATGCCCGATATTAATTCAGTCTGCATTCTTAGTGCACCTAATAAAAAAAACACACTATTAGCTCATTTATCTGTTATTTTTGTTTATATCATAATCTTTTCTTACCTATCAAATCATGCTTTTATGTAAGAAACTAAATAAAATAACAATGAAAATAGTTGACTTAAATATAAATAAGGCATGTGACAAAATCCGATGTGGCTTATTGTGGTAATGACATGTGGCAAAATCCTAGTTGGTTTATTGTGGTTATGACATTTGGCAAAATTCAACGTGGCTTAATGAGGCAATGACACGTGATATTATTTACATCTGTTTTAGTATTATATAGTAGATTACATATTAATTATTATGGATATGTGGCCTATTTTTAGGTGCCTAGTTTGATCAAGGTTTTTTATTTTTGGAAGTTTGTGTGCTTGTGTTCAGAAGGAATTGTCTTTTACGGATCTTTTCAAGTAAGTTCTATGGATTTAGGGCATGTTTACTTGCAGATTGGTTTATTTTCGGTTTTATAATGAGTTTATACGAGTTTATAGTTTATTTTCGGGTTTATTTCTCAATGGATTTATACATAAATCATTAAAGGTTGTTTACTTGTAGTTTACTTCTTGGGTTTATTTTTGTTCAAAATACACTTATGCCCCTAAAAACATCGAAGAACGACGGAAATAAATAGCGATGAAAGAATATTGGGTTGGAAAACCACAAGGCTAAAATCGGGTTTTAAACAAAAATAAACTCATCCAAGCAACTAGATAAGTTTATTTTTGAGTGGTTTAAATCAATCTCCAAGTAAACACGAATAAAATTAAACTCATGGTTTATAAACTAAATGAAACAGAAATAAACTACAAGTAAACCAGTGAAGATCTTCTATATCACTCATATTTATATCTTTTGTATCCCCTTTACGTGATTGGTGGATTCTATATTGTTTATTATTTTTCTCGTAAAGCACTAATATTTTAATCCTATTTATTTAGCTTCATCCAATCACTAAAGAGGGATACATGTAACATTGTTACAGGAGATCTTAATTGCAAGTAAACAAGCCCTTACTCAGCTAGTTTTTCGTAATATTGGTGTTCGTTATTTTAGTGGTGTATGTTTGGTGGTTATCTATATATCTATATACTATATTAAAGTAGAAGTACTTAAATTCTACGTGTCATTCATTTATACTCCGGAGGACACGTGTCATTTTCTCACAATTTACTTTTTGTTATAATTATTTATTTATTTTTATTATATTTTTCATTAACTAAAATCTAGCTATTGTTTTCATATAAGTCAATACGAAATAAAGATAGTGCTAATCTAAAAAGATAACATCTACCTAATTGATATTATTACCTTCTGAACACATTTTTAATATTGATAAAGTTTCGTTTTCATGTAATCATTTTCTAATATATTCGAGTGGATGTTTTTCAAATTTAAATTTGAAATTGTCAAAAGTTATATTTATAACTAACCAAATAAAATGTAATTTTACTTATAATTGTTAGAAAATAGAATTAATATATATATATATATATATATATATATTAAAGCAAAAACACTTAAATTCCACGTGTCATTCATTTATATATGACATCTGTCATTTTCTCACAATTCACCTTTTGTTATAATTATTTGTTTATTTTTATCATAATTTTCAATTTTTCATTAGCTAAAATCTAGCTATTGTTATCATATAATTCAATATGAAATAAAATTACCCTAAAAAGGCAACATTTGTCTAATTGATATTATTACCTTCTAAACACAATTTAATACTAATAAAGTTTTTTTTTTTGATGTATTCATTTCTTAATATACTCGATTGAGTGGATGTTTTTTAAAATTAAAATTTAAATTACTGAAATTTATATTTATAATTAACCAAATAAAAATGTACATTTAATTATAATTATTAGAAGATATAATTATAAAATTTATATCACGATAATTTTTTTTAAAAAAACGTGCAAAGCACAGGAATTACGCTATACTACTATTAAAGCCAACACATACTGTATCATGTGTCACTTCCTCATTAATTTTTTGTCACATGTCATTTTTTAGATTTAGAATTTTTGATAAATTAATATAGATATAAATATATTATTTCATATTATATACTTATTACAATCTTCAACATATTTCTAAGATTCCCACACAAAAAATTGTAAGATATTCTTATTCATTATTTTTGGAAATTTTGTTTACTATAATTTATAAGATTATTATATAATTTATTATTCTAACTTTAACACATAAATATATATTTCCTATATTAATTAGAAAATAATCACTAAATCAACAAATGTATTATAAGTGTTACATTTTTTTCAATATAATTTAAAAAACTACCTAAGATTATATTTTTAATTGAATTTTTTATATGTACTACATTTTTTTCGGGCAAACTCTTGTGCTTTTTTAGTTTTTAGATTTCATTATTATGACCGGCTGTTTCTTTTCTTTGCATGACTATTTCAGACGCATAAAACATTATTCAGTTTTTCTTTATTTGTGTCTTGTTGAAAGATACGGCGAAATTGTTGTCAGGCTAGAGTCGGGACCCATTGTGAGGTCCTAGCCCGTGACATTCCGAGTTCCCAGAATTTGGGGTGTTACAAATATTATGTATCGAATATTAAGTCATTCTTGTTGACTATTAATATTTTTCAACCATTATACTCTCTCCCCACAGCACACATACTCTTTTCATTCACCTCTCCATGATGCAATTGTGCAAGGAAACAAGGTGAAGACGTCTTCGGGCTTCAAGTTAGGGGCTACCCGATCAGATGTAGGAGTCGCTTGAGAAGACGAGATCGAAAGAGGATGAAGATTTCCGATTGAGTGAGCCAATGATCAAACCAATAAAATTTTTGATTGCACGAAAACGATGAATGAGTGGAAGATGGTTTCCGATTAAGCAAAGATGGTAATCGGAAGAGAAGTCAACAGCGGTTGCTCAAATCTAGTCGGAAGAGATCAAGGCAATATCTTAGAACAACAACGTTTGGAAAATCTCGGAGGAGATTTGTTAGGTTTTTAGGAATTGATTTATTTTTTATTAAATAAAATTATGTATCTTCGGTTGTTAGTAATTATGTTTTGAGCTCAAACTATTTTTTAATTGCCACATCATCAATTTGACCGGAATTTTGGCCGGAAAATGAACGATATCAAAATTGGTTTATTAACGTATAGTTTGTATATCAATTGGTAATTTTTAAAGTCCGTATTATTTTTCGTTCACAATCGATGATTTGTATTATTTTTGGTCATTTTTTCCATTATAATATTATACATACTATTTATACAACATTTGATGCCATGCTATGTATTTTTTTGATAATGGAAAGGAGTTTGTATATCAATTGAAATGCATTAAAAAATGATAGAGGGAAAGACATGTAATACCCCGAATTCTAGGAACTCGGAGCATTACTGGCTAGGACCTCACAGTAGGTCCTTGTAAGAGCCTTAGTCTTTCGGACCGAGATTGGACTTTAGCCGAGTTTAGCTTTGGCCGAGATTGGCCTAGCCGCCCCCGCGGGCATGAGTGCCGCCCCAGCGGGTTTCCGCCACTGCGGCTCAGGGGACCGCCCCTGCAGTTTCCTGCGGCTGCAGCCGTTTTTGTTGACTCCTTGACCCGTGCTTTACCATTTCCTTCTCTTATTCTTTCCCTTGGCTGATCAAGGGCTTCTTCTTCACTTTTCACTTCATCCCTTGCACGTCCTCTTTGCTTTTCCTTCCTCCACCTTGATCTTGTGTTGTTTTTCCTTGAGTTTGGAAGAGTTGTGTGGCTTGGAGTTGATGTTGATGATGGATGTGTGTTTGCTGAGCTTGGAGGCCAGCTTTTGAGGTGTGTGATATTCCCCTGCAGCCTAGGACCACAAGAGTGGTAAGTGATCTTGCTTCTTTTTCTTTCCTTCCTTGATTCCTTCTTCCTAGCTTAGGATTAGATGCATGTTTAAGGGTGTTGATATTGGTATGTGTATGTATATGTATATGCTTGGTTTTGGTGAAGAGAAGACGTGAGTGGATCACGAGAATAGCCGAAGAGGAATCGCGGGTTCACGTTCTGCACAGACGCCGCCCCCGCGCCTGGAAGCCGCCACCCCTGCGGACGCCGTGCCGCAGCACCCGCGCCTTGCCTACGTTGCCAGCGTCCTTTGTCACCGCGCCCGCGGCTGAGTTCCACCGCGCCTGCGGGTTGCCTGCTCCGCCCTTGCGTCTCTTGTGTCACGCATGTGCGTCTTGTCCCGGATCTACCTAAAGTTAGGTAGATCCTTTCCTTTCCTAGTATGAGCGGGTTAGTAGCATGCTAGGTATGCGTATGAGGATAGAATGATGAGGATGTGATATATCTGTATGCCGGTTATGGCCTTGAGGTTTATGAGTTATGATACGATCCTTATGGATCCTTTGGGTCTAGGTGTGACCCCTATGATGGATATGAGTTTGATATATGTTGTGATGCCTTGTTTAGGCAGTGTTGATCTCTAGAGTTGGAGCTGTTGGGTTTGAGACTTCGAGGTTGAGGTAAGTCCATAGGACTTACTTAGCTGCTATCCATATACTGGATGTGTGCATGAGTGTTGTGTGCTATATGATTGATAGCCTGAGTTATGTTGATTACCTACCTATGGTTTAGTGACTGCCCATTGTAAGGCCATGACAACTTGTCCTTTCATCCCGCTGCGAATCTGGAGGTTCTCTTCGGGCAGGCCAGTCTAGCTCAGTGGGCCGGCCACCTGCAGCACTCCCATAGGGTACACGGGAGGTGGGACCGGATCTCCACTCTAGCTGGCACCATTCCCGAGAGGCGAGGGTTATATTCCTCGTGTCACATACGTTCATATTGATATATATATACGCTTGAATGACTGGACGTTATAAAGATAATAAACTGGGTAAATGTGTGATAGCATGGTGATGTGTTTATGATTCATTGGTGTGTGATTGTGCTTATGCATCTTCTTATATATGCGTATGGTTAGCTAACGGTTTTATACCGTGTTGTAGATCCTTTGCAGGTTAGGAGAGCTGCAGAGTGATCTAGAGGGGTGATCTGCTGAGGGCTCCGTACACTGGGTCGTCCTCGGGGAATGGGATCTTTTGATCATGTATATGATTATGTTTTGTTGTACTCAGCAGTACTTGTATAAATCTTTTGATACTTTTATAATAGTGATGTTTTGTATTTAATCTATTGGTGCCTTGTTGTAAGATTCAGTGAACTTGTTGTCAGGCTAGGGTCAGGATCCATTGTGAGATCCTAGCCCAGTAGCACCTCGAGTCCTACGGATTTGGGGTGTTATAGTCCCGGCCTTAGGTTGATGATAACATGATTTATCGACCTAATTTAGTAAAGCATTTAGGTAGTTTTTCCCTTTCCGCATGCATGTTTTAGCCTTAGTTTGTGTCATTTATGCTTGTTTAGTTCTACTTTGCAAGAATGGATGTCTACACACACTATTTGTGGCTTCGTAGGTGCTTTGGGGTAAGAGCTTAGTCTTTCGGACCGAGATTGGACCTTAGCCGAGATTGGCTTTGGCCGAGATTGGCTTTGGCCGAGATTGGCTTTGGCCGAGATTGGTCTTTCCGCACCCGCGGGCATGTCTGCTGCCCCTGCAGGTTTCCGCCCCTACGGCTCAGGGAACCGCCCCTGCGGTTTCCGACGGCTGCAGCCGGTTTTGTTTACTCCTTTGACCCGTGCTTTACCCTTTGCTTACTTCCTTCTTTTTCTTGCTGAGCAAGGGTTACCTTCTTCACTTCCAAATCCAGCCCTTTCACGTCCTCCTTGCTTCTCCTTCATCCTTCTTGAGCTTGAGCTTGGATTCCTTAGAGTTGGAAAAGTTTTGTGGTGGTTGATGAGCTAATGTGCATGGCTGAGCTTGGAAGCCAGCTGAGGTGCTAGTGGTGAGCAGTCCCTGGTTAGGCCACAGCTGTGGTAAACCTTCTTCTCCTTCTTCTCTTCCTTCTTCCTTTGATTCTTCCTTCCTTAGCTTAGGATTAGATGTATTGATCATAGATTAATGTTGGAATGTTATGTATATGTATGTGTGTGAATTTGGATGAGAGAAGACGTGATTTGATCACGTGAAGAGCCGAAGAGAAGCCGCGGGATCACGTTCTGCACCGTCGCCGCCCCCGCGCCTGGAAGCCGCCGCCCCTGTGGAAGCCGTGCCGCAGCGCTAGCGCCTTGCCTGCGTCCCGTGTCACCGCGCCTGCGGTTGATCCCTGCCGCGCCTGCGGGATGTCTACTCCGCTCCTGCGTCCCTTGATCACGCAGATGCGTCTTGTCCCGGGACTACCTATAGTTGGGTAGCTCCTTTCCTTTCCTAGTATGAGGGAACTAGTACCATGCTAGGTTTCGGGTGATGATGAGTATGATATAGATATGCCGGTTAGGGCTTTGAGATTTACGAGTTGGATATGATCCTTATGGATCCCTTGGGTCTAGGTGTGACCCCTTTGTGTGATAGTAGATTGATATGTATATATGTATGCCTTGTATAGGCCGTGTTGTCCTCCAGATTGGAGTGGACGTATCTGAGAGTTGATCACAGTTGGGATAACTTCCGAGATTGAGGTAAGTCCATAGGACTTACTTAGCTACTATCCTTATATTGGATGTATGCTTGAGTGGTGTTTGTTTATGCTTTGTAGCATGTGATATGGTTCATTACCGACTTATATTATATTGACCGCCCGTTGTAGTGGCCGTGCGTGATAACCTTTCCCTTTCATCCCGTAGTGGAGTCTCGGAGGTTCTCTATAATCATGCCAGATCGGGTATACGGGAAGGTCCCTCACCACTCCCACAAGGTACACGGGAGGTGTGCCGATACTACTCCAGCTGGCTATAGCACCCAGAGGCGAGGATTATATTCCTCGTGTCACATATATTCATATACATTTATTTATACGATTGAGTGATTGGACTTATTAAAAGATAATAATCGGGTAAATGTGTGAAAGCTTGTTGATATGTTATAATTTCAGATGTGTGTTTGTGCTCTAGCATCTTCCTATATATGTGTATAGTTAGCTAACGGTTTTATACCGTGTTGTAGATCCTTTGCAGGTTAGGAGAGCTGCAGAGTGATCCAGAGGGGTGATCCGCTGAGGGCTCCGTACACATGGTCGATATCGTGGGATTATGGGGTTTTTATGTTGTACGGATATGTACTTTGATTTTGTACTCAGCGGTTACACTGTATTACCATTTGACACATATATATACATATCAGTTTTATGTTTTGTTTTAATCTATTGGTGCCTTGTTGTAAGATTCAGTGAACTAGTTGTCAGGCTAGGGTCAGGATCCATTGTGTGATCCTAGCCCAGTAGCACCTCGAGTCCTACGGATTCGGGGTGTTACAAAGTTGGTATCAGAGCCCAAGTTGACAACAATGGCACTAGTAATCTGCAATAAAGGTCGAATAGATAAATAAACAAAACCCGAAAGGGGTCTGACTTTTCAAAAGATTTTTGGTTTGAAATGAGTACAAATGTTTTGGGATACCGTGTACGTGAGCCATCGCCCCTCTGAAGACCTCGACAGTATAGATATATATAGATATTTTCTTGTGATTGATTTGATATATATCTATACATATGGCATATATATAGCCTGATAGGTTAAGTGTACTTGTTCTGCAGATGGCTCAGATTAGAGCTGTATCTGCAGATGGACGAGGTAGGGAGAAATCCCCTCTTCTTCTAGTAGATGTAGGACATAGTCAGATTCCGGCTGATGATCCATCTGCAGTGGAGGAGGTTCATGAGGTTTGTCGTTGAGAATGTCGTTCCTGAGACCGGGAACGGTATAGCTAGGAGACATATACCCCAACGAGTCCAGTTTGATGACTCGGGTTATGTCATTATGAGGGGACCAGATTTCCGCGCATACATCAGACAAGTGGAGGAGGCTGCCAGAGCGGGTAGATGTACCCCGGATCTTCCAACACTTGGGGAATCGTTTGAAAGACTTCATAGAATTACTCAGGTGTCAGTTATACCGGCAGGTGTTGCTGAGGTTACTCAAGTTTCAAAGGAGCATAGAAGGCCTGGGAAGTGACAGCGAATTGGGCAGACCAGCGGTGCTGGTGGAGTTGTTGATTCTGAACTAAATCGGAGACGTCCAAGTTACCCCGCAGCGGCACTGGTTGCAGCTACGGGCCAACGGTGTTTTAACTGTGATGATCCTGGACATCTACGACCAGCGTGTACGAAGCCGTTAGTAACTTGTTCTACTTGTGGCAGGCGAGGTCACATAAATATTTTCTGTAGATGGGGTGGAGTTTCATCTCAGCAGGATACTGGTGGCGTTACTGGTTTAGGGCGAGGTCAGAGTCGCCAGAGTCATTCCCCATCTGCACCAGCTATAGATAAGGGAGTACAGTGCTTCAACTGCAGTGAGTATGGGCATATGAGACCAGAGTGTACGAGGCAGCCGGTGACCTGCTTCACTTGTGGCAGACCTGGTCACAAAGCTATCTTCTGTAGACGAGGGAGAGCTTCATCATAGCAGGATTCTTCTCCTATTAGTGCAGTAGGAGGTGGGTAGAGGCCACCTCAGCAGCAGCAAATGCAGAGACAGCAAAGAGTCCCATATCGTCTTCCACTCAGGGATCTGCTCCTGGGTTGGGTAGAGGCAGAGGTCGTGGTGAGAGCACCACTGATACTAGAGGCCCAAAGGGTCGTGTTTTTGAGCTGAGGAGTGCATAAGAGCCAACTGCACCGACTGCTACAGGTACCATTTTGATTCATGGTTTACCTGTTAGAGTTTTATTTGATACTGGAGCTACACATTCTTTTATTTCTGATGCCTGTGTAGAGCATCTTGGTTTAGATACAGTTGAGGGGATGCCCTTTATTATAGAGTTACCCGATGGTAGTAGGGTCAGAGACACCCGTGAGATTCACGGTTGTCCCATTTCTGTAGGGACCCGTGTGTTACTAGTTGACTTCTTTGTCATGCCATTAGAGCATGAAGAAGTCATTTTAGGTATGGACTGGATGGATAGACACTCTGCAGTCCTAGATGTAGGTAGGAGGACGGTTACCCTCTCTACCGAGCTAGGTCAGATAGAGGTTTTCCGAGGTCGGGACCTTGGAAAGACAGGTACGGTTATTAGTGCTATACGGGCAGCGAGACTGATTGCACAGGGTTGTGATGCTTTCTGGTGTTATGCCATGAAGGAGGGGGAGAGTCCAGCTGTAGAGGACATCCTAGTTGATTGTGAGTTCACATATGTGTTTGCTAAGCCGTCCAGCTTGCCGCCTCAGAGGAGTGTGGATTTTGGGATTGAGTTAGAGCCTGGTACGAGACCCATCTCGAAGGCCCCATACCGGATGGCGCCTGTTGAGATGTTGGAGCCGAAGAAGCAACTCAAGGAGTTGGCTGAGAAGGGCTTCCTTCACCCTAGCGTGTCCCCATGGGGAGCACCTGTCCTCTTCGTACGGAAGAAGGACGGATCACTGAGGTTATGTATAGATTACAGATAGTTGAACAAGGTGACCATCAAGAACAAGTATCCACTGCCTCGTATCGATGATTTGTTAGATCAGCTTCAAGGAGCGACTGTATTTTCCAAGATTGAATTGCGCTCAGGATATCACCAGTTGAGGGTGAGAGAGAAGGATGTGCACCGGACAGCATTCCGGACCAGATATGGCCACTACGAGTTTGTAGTGATGTCATTTGGGCTTACGAATGCCCCAGCCGTCTTTATGGAGTTGATGAACAGTATCTTCATCGACTTCCTGGATCAGTTTGTGGTGGTTTTCATTGATGATATTCTGGTATATTCTCGTAGCAGAGAGGAACATGCAGAACATCTGAGGACTGTATTGAAGGTTTTGCGGGATAGACAACTTTTTGCTAAGTTCTCTAAGTGTGAGTTCTGGATGCCAGAGGTAGCATTCCAGGGTCATGTGGTTTCAGCTGAAGGGATCAAGGTGGATCCAGCGAAGATAGAGGCAGTAGCAGCATGGACTATACCGACGAACGTCAAGGAAGTACGTAGTTTCCTTGGCCTAGCTGGTTATTACAGACGCTTTGAGGAGGGATTTTCTGTGATTGCCCGTCCACTAACGAGTTTGCTGAGGAAGACTACCAGATTTGTGTGGTCTGATCAGTGAATGCAAAGTTTTGAGGAGTTGAAGAGGCGTTTGACTTCTGCTCCTATATTAGCACAGCCATAGGGTACAGAGGATTTCGTGGTATACAGTGATGCATCCAAGCTAGGCTTGGGATGTGTATTGATGCGGCGGGGGGCAGAGTGATAGCATATGCGTCTCGACATTTGAAGACGTATGAGGAGAACTACCCGACTCATGATTTGGAGTTGGCAGCGGTAGTTCATGCATTGAAGATCTGGAGACATTACCTGTATGGTGTTACATGTCAGATCTTCACAGACCATCAGAGTCTGAAGTATATTTTCACGCAGCGGAAATTGAATAACTGCTAGTGTAGGTGGCTCGAGCTGATCAAGGACTTTGATTTAGAGATCCTGTATTATCCAAGGAAGGCGAACGTTGTCGCCGACGCCCTGAGCAGGAAGACGCCTCGAGAGAAGGCGATTGCGAGATTGACAGTTCAGCATCAGTTGCAGAGGGATTTGATCTTGCTAGAGTTGGACATCCAGTTCCTGATGAGGATGCCCGGCTGAGTACTTTAGAGGTTCTACCTGATCTGTTGGGTGAGATCCAACAGAAGCAGGAGACCTGCCCGACCCTGATGAGGATCAGAGAGCGGATGTCTCGGGATGAGGCACCACAGTTTCTTCGGGGAGCAGATGGAGTATTGAGATGCCGTGGTTGCGTCTGTGTACCTGCTGATACAGAGCTGAGACAGAGGATTTTACAGGAGGCTCACTGTACACCTTACTCTGTACATCTAGGTACGAGTAAAATGTATCAGGACTTGAGACGTTTATATTAGTGGGAGGGCTGAAGCCCGATGTAGCTAGATTTGTGGCACAGTGTGCGACCTGCCAGCAGGTCAAGATCGAGCATTTCAGACCTGGAGGTGAGCTCCATCCACTTCCTGTTCCACAGAGGAAGTGGGAGGACGTCACCATGGATTTTGTGATTGGACTGAGGTTGAGCCGGAGCTTTGATGCCATCTGGGTCATAGTGGACAGATTGACGAAGACGGCACGTTTCATTCCTATTAAAGAGACGTGGCCGGTGAGCAGATTAGCTGAGGAGTACACTAGGCAGATATTGAGACTCCATGGTGTGCCGAGGACGATCGTCTCAGTCAGAGAATGACGATTTACCTCGAGATTTTGGCAGTAGATTCAGACTTCCGTGGGGACAAGTTTGCACTTCACGACTGCGTTTCATCCTCAGACAGATGGTCAGTCAGAGAGGACCATTCAGACGCTGGAGGATATGCTGCGAGCTTGTGTGTTGGATTGGTGACAGGCGTGGACGGATCATCTCCCACTTGTTGAGTTCTCCTACAACAACAGCTGGCATGCATCTATTGGGATGACCCCATATGAGGCACTGTATGGACAAAGATGATGTACCCCGTTATGCTAGGATGAGCAGAGCAGTGTCAGTGGTTTGGCACCTGATCAGATTCAAGATGATATGGCTCGAGTAGCATTGATTAGAGAGCGTATGCTAACTGCGCAGAGCCGTCAGAAGTCTTATGCTGATAGGAGGCGTAGACCTCTAGAGTTCAGAGTTGGAGCCCATGTGTGGTTGAGGGTGTCTCCGACACGAGGTGTTAGGCGTTCTGGCATTAAGGGGAAGTTGAGCCCCCGATATGTCGGACCGTTTGAGATTTTGGATCGGGTTGGGAGTGCAGCATACAGATTGGCTTTGCCTCCGAGGTTAGAGGGTGTTCACCCTGTATTTCATGTGTCTCAGCTGAGGAAGTACATACCAGATCCGAGACATATTGTGAGTTATGATGATTTGGTGATTGAGCCGGACCACACATTTGCTAAGCACCCTATTGCAGTCCTAGAACGAGGTATGAGACGCCTGCGTTCGAAGGACATTCCTATGTTGAGGATATAGTGGTCGAGACGAGGACCTGATGAGGCTACATGGGAGACTGAGGATAGTATCCAGATAAATTATCCAGAGTTCTATGTTGAGTTAGATGCACCAGTAAGATCACCGAGTAGATCTTAGTACTATCTTGGTGAGTATTATGTGCTTATATGCTATGATGTGTTTACTTTCATACTAGCTTTGATGTGATTATGATCTTATTAGATCATGTTGTGCTAGTATGATTATTGTTTATAGCTGGAGATGGTTCTTTCCTCCATGCTATTGTGATATGATAGGTTTAGCTGGAGAGGGTTCTTTCCTCCATGCTATTTTGATGGACATAGTAGTGCTGAAGATGTTCTCCCTCCATGCCTTTCTGTTATAGATATGATACGGCTAGAGATGTGATTCTTCTATGCCTTGTGATATGTTTATGGTTTGATGTGATTATGATCTTATTAGATCATGTTGTGCTAGTATGATTATTGTTTATAGCTGGAGATGGTTCTTTCCTCCATGCTATTGTGATATGATAGGTTTAGCTGGAGAGGGTTCTTTCCTCCATGCTATTTTGATGGACATAGTAGTGCTGAAGATGTTCTCCCTCCATGCCTTTCTGTTATAGATATGATACGGCTAGAGATGTGATTCTTCTATGCCTTGTGATATGTTTATGGTTTGGCTAGAGATGGTTTTCCTCTAGGCCCTGGATAGTGTTGTTGCTGGAGTTGATGAGTTCCTCATTGCTTATGTTTGAGGCTATAGAGAGTTTTACCTCGGCTTTTGGAGTCCGAGTGGTTTCAGGACTTTGCAAGTTTCGGGACGAAACTTGTTTTTAGGGGGGGTGAGATGTAAGAGTCATAGTCTTTCGGACCGAGATTGGACCTTAGCCGAGATTGGCTTTGGCCGAGATTGGCCTTTCCGCACCCGCGGGCATGTCTGCCGCCCCTGCGGCTCAGGGAACCGCCCCTGCGGTTTCCGACGGCTGCAGCCGGTTTTGTTGACTCCTTTGACCCGTGCTTTACCCTTTGCTTACTTCCTTCTTTTCCTTGCTGAGCAAGGGTTACCTTCTTCACTTCCAAATCCAGCCCTTTCACGTCCTCCTTGCTTCTCCTTCATCCTTCTTGAGCTTGAGCTTGGATTCCTTAGAGTTGGAAGAGTTTTGTGTGGTTTTTGTGGTGGTTGATGAGCTAATGTGCATGGCTGAGCTTGGAAGCCAGCTGAGGTGCTAGTGGTGAGCAGTCCCTGGTTAGGCCACAGTTGTGGTAAACCTTCTTCTCCTTCTTCTCTTCCTTCTTCCTTTGATTCTTCCTTCCTTAGCCTAGGATTAGATGTATTGATCATAGATTAATGTTGGAATGTGTATGTATATGTATGTGTATGAATTTGGATGAGAGAAGACGTGATTTGATCACGTGAAGAGCCGAAGAGAAGCCGCGGGATCACGTTCTGCACCGTCGCCGCCCCCGCTCCTGGAAGCCACCGCCCCTGCGGAAGCCGTGCCGCGGCGCCCGCGCCAGCGCCAACGCCTTGCCTGCGTCCCGTGTCACCGCGCCTGCGGCTGATCCCTGCCGCGCCTGCGGGTTGTCTACTCCGCTCCTGCGTCCCTTGATCACGCAGGTGCGTCTTGTCCCGGGACTACCTATAGTTGGGTAGCTCCTTTCCTTTCCTAGTATGAGGGAACTAGTATCAAGCTAGGTATCGGGTGATGATGAGTATGATATAGATATGCCGGTTAGGGCTTTGAGATTTACGAGTTGGATATGATCCTTATGGATCCCTTGGGTCTAGGTGTGACCCCTTTGTGTGATAGTAGATTGATATGTATATATGTATGCCTTGTATACGCCGTGTTGTCCTCCAGATTGGAGTGGACGTATCTGAGAGTTGATCACAGTTGGGATAACTTCCGAGATTGAGGTAAGTCCATAGGACTTACTTAGCTACTAACCTTATATTGGATGTATGCTTGAGTGGTGTTTGTTTATGCTTTGTAGCATGTGATATGGTTCATTACCGACTTATATTATATTGACCGCCCATTGTAGTGGCCGTGCGTGATAACCTTTCCCTTTCATCCCGTAGTGGAGTCTCGGAGGTTCTCTATAATCATGCCAGATCTGGTATACGGGACGGTCCCTCACCACTCCCACAGGGTACACAGGAGGTGTGCCGACACTACTCCAGCTGGCTATAGCACCCAGAGGCGAGGATTATATTCCTCGTGTCACATATATTCATATACATTTATTTATACGATTGAGTGATTGGACTTATTAAAAGATAATAATCGGGTAAATGTGTGAAAGCGTGTTGATATGTTATAATTTCAGATGTGTGTTTGTGCTCTAGCATCTTCCTATATATGTGTATAGTTAGCTAACGGTTTTATACCGTGTTGTAGATCCTTTGCAGGTTAGGAGAGCTGCAGAGTGATCTAGATGGGTGATCCACTGAGGGCTCCGTACACATGGTCGATATCGTGGGATTATGGGGTTTTTATGTTGTACGGATATCTACTTTGATTTTGTACTCAGCGGTTACACTGTATTACCATTTGACACATATGTATACATATCAGTTTTATGTTTTGTTTTAATCTATTGGTGCCTTGTTGTAAGATTCAGTGAACTTGTTGTCAGGCTAGTGTCAGGATTCATTGTGTGATCCTAGCCCAGTAGCACCTCGAGTCCTACGGATTCGGGGTGTTACATTTGGTTCATTATGGAGTTAAAACGACGTATTTGAGGATCAAGTCTCAAAGTGGATGCATTGAAGCGAGCATATGTGCACGGGAAAGGGCTATGAATCAAGCTAAAGGCATGAAGAACGACCAAGAGCCATCTCGGCCGAGATCCACTTACCTCGGCCCGAGATGGAAGCTTATGTTGTAAAATCTCGGCCTTTATCTCGGCCGAGATCTCAGGTGTCTAGACCGAGATCCATATGACGTTGAAGATCGAAGATGAACTCTCGGCCCCGACCGTGACCATCTCAGCCGAGATCTAGCCCGAGATTCTTCCCTGAGCGTTTTATTTCGTTTACGGGCTTTTTCCTTTTCAGCCCAATGTCTTTTAGCTAGGCTTTGTGTATAAAATGAAGTCTTGGATTCATTCCAAGGTGTTTTGGGATTCGCCTAGAGTTTACCCTTGAGGGGTGGAGCCTTCTCCTATCCTGCCTTTTTCTTCATTCATCATTCTTCTTAGTTAGTTTAGATTAAAGTTTCGCACTTTCACATTCTGATTTGTTGGAAGACACTGTTGATTAGAGATTTGAGAAGATTGCAAGTTTTGGAATAAAGTTGAGTTCTTTCTTTTCGCTTTTTATGCTTTCATTGTTTTTCTTAGCTGTGGATCTGGATATGATTGTTATTGGCTAGATCTTTGTAGTTCCAAGGTTGATAGTGATTTGTTTATGCCTTGGACAATGAAGGCTTGTTCCCTAAATTGTTTGAATTGCTTTAAATCCTATGAAATGGTTTGGTTTTTGGCAAGTTTAGGTTTGAATCTACACCACTTCAATCTAAGCTGGAATTGAGTCATAACTGAGATATTTCTTCTTAGATACATAAGAGATTTTGTTCCTAGGTAATAAAGGTTTAACCTTTATTGGATAGAATGTGTCATTATTCCTTCCTTTGAGGCAATAATTCTTGAGACCTAATTGTAAAGGGTTATTGTGTTTCCTTGATTGAAAGAATAAGGTTTATTTATTTATTTCTCCCTCTTTACCTTCAAAGCAATAGGTATTAGGTTGCGGACCTTTATGTTCTTGAGACGTAACTATAAAAGAACATTTCATTTAAGAAACATCCATCCCTGTATGTTTTTCAAATCATATATGCCTTGTGAGATTGTCCTGAGTTCATGTGTATAAATTATGATCTTGAACCCTTGGAATCCATTTTCTTTCCTTTAACTTGATTGTCTTTTCTTTTCCTTGTTTTAGAAAAGTGCTCTTGATTGAAGGTGACATTCAATTGAGAGCAACCCAAAAATCTTTCCAAAACTTTTGATCATTCTTTTTCTTATCTTTTCCAACCTCCTTTCTTTATTTGAGATATATCCTATCTATAATCATTGCTGCAGAATAATCCTTCATGTCTTTGTGTTTGACCCTGGAATACTTTTCCTACTTCGTACGATCCATACACTATTGGTTCGTTGCTATTTAGGGAAATTATTTACAGGTTATAAATTTAAAAAAATTATCCCTTCCTTGTTTTATTAACCTGTGAGTTTCTATCATTATTGATAGAGATTTATAGGGTGGTAAAACCAGCGAACAATTAACGTCAATAACGTCGGATCTTGCAACAAGGCACAAATATTTTAAATACAAATTCTTTCAAGATACGTAAATAACTCAACAAACTCTAGACTCGTACATCAGCCAACTGTTAAAAACATAACTTCTATTGTGTATAAATTGACCATCCTTATATAAAACCAACACTTAACTCCTAGTACGGAAATCCGGTTGGCCACTCCCCTCCCGATTTCTTGGTAGAGATCTTTACTGCAAGAACCTAACAACACGGTAAAACCGTTAGCTACAATTCTAATACTAAGGTCACTAAAGCGCACACACATATAAGAAAGAACTGTAAATCAATCAGCATGCACACTCAATGTCCTAGTTTATTATCTTTCATTAGGTGGATTTAGTCATTCTATTTTTCAACTTTTGCTTGTAACACAAGAGTATCCCGACTCTTGCCCCCGTCCCCGTAAACCCGTATACCTACTGGACTGGTCGTGGGGCAATCCTCCGGCACCATCGGCCTGGACCGACGGTTACGACACGTTATCATACACTTGTGCCTCTCTTAGAAATTAAAAGACGGTGAGCTAGTTCGTTCATTTTATTTCACAAGAATAACACACACTACTCTAGTGCACACTAGGTATTAAAAATTAGTTAAGTGAGTCCTAGAACTCACCTCATCAGTATTGGTCTCCACGTCTCGCGATCTCACCAGTCAGAGATACGATTATCCTGATCAACATCTATCACCCTTAGAACTCTTTCAACCATTAATAATGCGCGACTTATCATTTTAAATAATCAGGGTATGATATCTAGCATCAATACCCTGACGTTTTCTACGTCCTAGCTTTACGGACCTAGTCGTCCATTCCAAGTTATCCTTATCAAAACATTCTTTTCTTTTAAAACTCGTTATCTTGGAAGTATGTAAATATTCTAACATCATCAATATGTTCAGTGGTTGACATTCACATTCCGTTCCATTAAAACTTACTATCTCGGACTTCTCGTATTTTTCCTGTCACTTTCCGTCGTTTTAACTATTCATAGTTTCCTTCTAAAATTCCACATTCCACTTCCATACTAATATAGCATTTTACCAAGATGCGTTCCAACTTCTAACATTCCGGTCATTCGAAACTTATTCCAAAATCATAATTCACTTCAACGTTCTATTACTTACCCTATTAACATCCACAAAAATATGACCAAATTATCACCAAATAAATTAATTAAGTATGACAATAATTATAGTTTAAATAATTATTTAATGCCGAAAATTAGGTTAAAGGAATTTAAAAGAAAACGGGTTGGGTCTAGCCGGAACAGATTGGTAGCAAGATTAAAGACGTCGTATGGTCGGGAGTTCGAATCCGTGAGCAGCATGAGCAACACTCCACTCCGTCAAGGCCAGCCTTCCTCTTAGTCCCGGTTCAAATCTTGGTGACAGCTTATCCCAATATATTTCACTACCTCCCTGTCGTGGGTTCTAGTCCTCAGGGCAGCACAAATGAGCAGCCAAACACAACTAAAAACGACAGAATGTTCACGGTTCGAAACTTGGGACGGAGCAAAGCAACAGGCTAGATTCCTTGTATTTCCTTTTTGTCTCACGTTCGACTCCCACCTGCACACACACACTCCCGCTTACAACTCAACATCTAATTTCATTCTCCGCGATATCGAAGAACAAGCCGGAAGTGATGGTTCTTACCTACGTCGGAGGCCAATTGCGACGGAGCATCGTTCCTGAGGCACTGTAGATTCCGATGCCGGCGTCAGGGTGAAGAAGCGGGTCTTTGTCAGCGTGAGAGGGAGTGAGAGAAGGACGGTGTGTCGGCTCACAGGGTGCCGGTTGCAGAATAGAATTGCAGAGGTGGTAGGGAGGTCGATCTATTGGTGTAAGGGTCGGAGAGGATAGGGAAGGAAGAATGAGAGAGGGAGGAACAGGGTTAGAGGCGGAGGGTGATAGCGGGTTGCAGGGGAGAGTAAGGTAGAGGGAGAGATCAATGGGAGTTGCAAAACTCCATGGTTGAAGGTTCGACAGTGGGCAAGACAGAGGGAAGAGATGGCGCAGAGGAGCGAAGTAGCTCGACGGCTACGGGGTCCTAGTTGGGGAGGTATACGTTGGCCAGGAGACGTGAACGGTTGTGAGGGCGGTCGAGACGGTCTTCAATCTTTCCGTCCTCGGTATTCATTGCGCTTTATTGCTTCACAGCGCCATTGTTCTTCTCTGCGTAACGCTCTGCACGTCAAAGGAAGAAGGCAGTCAGATCCGTTACTTGCTCGGTCAACATTTTAGTGTATTGGGCCTTCTATGGTCATATACTCATCTGGCCCATCAGAGGAAGAGGAAAGAAAGCGGCCCGGCTGGAAGCAGTGGGCTGGTAAGAGATGGGCCGGTCCAACGGATATATAAAGAGGGTTATTTAGTTTGGTTTTATCACTCCGGCGGGTCCGGTTCGGTTTGCTTAAACCACTAGAGCATGTATAGCTTTGTTTGGATTTACACTCGACTCGGTTCTTGGTTTAAATAATATAAAATAAATTATTTTAAAATTTTAAAATTAAAAAGGATAACTATTAAAATTTTCCGGTTATTACAAGATAGTTGAGAATACATACAAACAAAACAAGAAAAATACATAACAAAGTAAAACTTGGATCACAACGGCCATGCCCGATAAAGGAGGAGCATCGTAGGAAGGCAAGCGAGCAAAAACAAGGAAGAACATCGAGAAACTGTCACTAGAAGTTGTGCAAAGTAAAACTCTCAGTACCATTGGTGGAAACTTCAAATTTAGACTTCCTATAGAACTTTCAGATTTCGTTCACCCATCATCGATTCCTTCTCGCAAACAAATTCAACCCATCTTCCAAACGAAACTCATAACATCAAGATGAGCCCCTAGACCAAGAGAACAAGGCAAGTGAAACAAATAGTCAAACCATTTCCAATAAAAAGGCCCGAATAGTAGTTATATTTCACAAAATTCTTGTTAGAATGAAAATCATCTTCAAAATACTCCTTAAAAGTTCTGAGAATGATTTTTAATTGATTTATTGGAGGTAAATTTGTAATTTTCTGTTTAAAAAAACTTTCGTAAGATGGTTTTTGACCTAGAATAAGATTAAAATTTACTTTGGTATCAACTCTATCACAATAAAAAAAAAAAGAGAAAGAATCCATCCATTTTGGATTATTAATGGAGTTGGTGGAAACAAAATCGACAGTTGAAATAAAAACACCAAAGCCAACAAGATTTTAAAAACAAATATTTGAAAATTGTTAACTTTAAAACAAAATCGGCCGTTGACAGAACTAAAAACACGGGCAATTGCATGTCGTTGCCACCCTCGCCTGTCCTAGCAACGCCAGATAAAGGCTTACCGTCAATTGTGTTGTAGAAACCCTAATCGGGAATCTTCAAGTTTGGGTACAATTATAAAAGGCTCCTATGTGTTGTAATTGCATTAATTGCCCAAACTTTCAAATTTGTAGATTTTTGCCCAAAAAAGATAATTACAAAAAATTACCCAAATTTTAATTGAAAGGAATGATCCAAGTTGTCGAAATTCAATAATTTTCCCCAAAAGGATAAATTGGATATGATGAATCGGGTAACTAACATTTGATAAGTGAAATTAAATATGTGAAGTTGAGTACGTGAATGAAGTTCAGTACGTGAATGGAGTTGAATACGTGAAGTTGAGTATTTCAAGTTAAGTACTGAGTGAAATTGAGTACGTAAAGTTTAATATGTAAAATTTAGATATGTAAAGTTGGATATTTGAAGTTACGTACTTACCAAAATCATCAATAATATATATTAGATATCAAATCTCAAAACTCAAATAAATTAGTTTAAAATCAGTATCGTTGGTCGACATAATTGAAATTAGGAATGGAAACGGGTCGGTTGATGGATGGATGTACCAATTCCGCCAACCACCCATCTTACTCAAGTTGTCACCCACCCCGCCTATCACCCACCTAACACTTCACCCATATTCCACCCACCCATCACCCACCGGGTGATCGGGTGGTTCGGGTGAAGTAGTCGGGTGTGAAGTAATTTTTTTCTTTTTTAAAATTTTGAAAGTTATGACAATTTTCAATTTAAAAATTAAAAAAATAAAATTTACTAAATCATGAAATATTGTGAAACATAATAAACCAACAACAAAAAGATTTCCAACTAATACAAACCAAACTTATGCAAAAAAACACAACTTTGTATGCATACAACAAAAGTAAATTAACATAAATTAAATGAAACTCCTCTAAAGCTCGATATAACGATACACTTCAACAACCTAACATAATAAAAAAAATTAAAAAATAATAATTAGAAAATCAAACTTAACCATTAAATAAAAAATTTTGAATGTCAAAAGTATACATATTGGAGTACACGCCTTCATGGCGGAATCTTCAACATCAACTTCCTTCAATATAGTATCAACCTACTTGTGCATCGAGCGAAAAAAAATTAAATTATAATTAAAAATCATGAAAGGGAGATATTATAAGTAAAAAGAAGAAGAGGTTATTAGTATAATTAGATATATATACTCACCTACATAATTGATCTCAATCCAATATTGTAAAAACATTAATGTATCTACAATATCTCCATGAAGTCTAGAACGATGAGGACTCACACTCACTCACCCATGCTAAAAGCATTTTTAGAAGTCACAGTAGACACGATAATTGCCAAAATATTTTTTGCAATCTTTCGCAAATTTGGACACTTTAGATCAGTTTTCCATAAGATAAGAACATCAAAATCTTTACTATTAGGTAATACAATTTCTTGAAGATAATATACCAACTCATGACTAACACTAACCTTCTTCAAAATTTTATATATTGGCCAAAATCATCATCATCAGAAATTACATGTCTCTTGTCAATCAATCTGGAGGTTGAACTTACATATTCTTAATCTTCAATATCATCACCTAAGTCTTGATATTCATAAAATAGATCAAACATCAAAGTTTTCACCTTCTCAATCTCAACAAAGATTATCGTATATCTTGTTAAAATACCATTCAACACATTTCAGTTTGCTCTTGGGTCTAAAATTGTTTCTATTGCCAAAATTCCACTTATAATCGACCAATACTTATCAAATTTCTCAAGCATGTTTCTATCCATCTCATTGATCATCAAATCATCGATAGATTCCCATTTCAGTAAAGAAACTTTAACCAAACAAACCTTTCAAAGAACAAATTAGTTGTTGGGTAGTTTCTCCCAGAAGATCGAAGGTGTCGGTGGAGCAGTGAGAACGTCAAAGACGGCGTCGGCAAAGCAGTGACAACTCCGGAGAAGATCGAAGACGGCGTCGGTGAGCAGTGACAGGAGAACACCCGTCGGTACAGAAGGCAGATGCAACTACAAGGTGAAGACGATGACTCGAAGGGCTAGAGAGAGACACGAGATCGGGACTCAAAACGGTTGTTTGTTTGTCAATTTTTTTCCATATTAGATATTAGGGATCTAGGGTCTTATATATATATATATGTTTATAATTTAAACGGGTAAAACGGGGCGGGTGGGTGACGGGGCGGGTGGGGCGGGTGGTGGGTGGTTGTACCTCCACCCACACCCGCCCCACCACCCATCAATTTCACCCACCAACCGCCCACCACCCGAAATTCTTCGAATTTTCACCATATATTCGGATCGGGTGATCGATTGGATCGGGTGGTTATGCACTCATTTTCATCCCTAATTGAAATGGAAGTGAGTGAGGTTAGAATCTAAATCCACGTAATGGCATTATTAACTTTATTGTATGAAAGGAACATGTCCTAACTTACAGCTTGATAATTTTGGCAAATGTGCAAGCATATATTCCCATTAGAGCATTATCTAAAAAGTTGATATTTTAACTGATTTATTTTTCATCAATGTTCAAAGGATATAAGTTGTAAAAAAAAACAGTATAAAAGAAAGTTCTAATAATAACAAATATTTGAAAATTTCATGTAAAAACAGGAAAGTAAAAATTAGATCGAGTTAGTAGTTAGGCGAGTAACAAGTTGTGTCGTCAATTTTTTTTGAATAGTAAAACCGATCCTTCTATACACTACATCTGAAAACCTAGGTGACACAACATTACCATGCAATACCCGTTGCACCCTCTTATGAATCTCGACGGCATCGGACGCAAGAAAACCAAACATATCAAAAGCGAACGGAAGAAACACGTGTTAATTTTCAATACAAGTCCTTTCATACTTAGTCACCTTCGTAGAAGCTGCGTTGAGTGTCATCTTACCTTCCACCCCTTTACTCAAATTAAGAAAATATTTCTGAGGTCAAATCAATACAAACATGACACCCACCCATCCAAACAATAACACCTAACTAATGGCAAATTAATAAGTCGGTAACATATTATTGATGAATAATTTTTGTCAATTAACGTAGATATTTATGAGTCTAGTTGATATTAAATCCTCTTTTTTTGCAGATTCAATGATAGTGGAGATATGAAATTTATATCTTATTTTGTCATAATGATAAAGTTATATTACTACTTTTGTTTATAGAGCGGTATTTTTAAAACTTTTGAAGCCGATAAGGTATTTTTGAAATTTTAGATGATAAAATTGATATACCTGTTTATTGGAATTCATTTTAAACATGGTCACTATTCAACTCTTTTATATTAAGATAATAGAAATTCCCTTTATGAGTGCAGGTTTAAATTAGATTGAGTTATTAGGCTAAATTGTTTTTCCAAATCCTCGAAAGGTTTTTATTCATTTTTCCTTTCGAATCTCTTCTTTCTCGATATATTATATTCAACACGGAGTATTTATTCCACATGAACATCTTTAGTAACCATAGAATAAAATGGACCATGACAACCATAATTTTCAATGTCACTTGTCATATGTGTACAAAAAGTGAACGCACTAAAAAAAATTCTTATCTAAACTAATGCAACATCTTATTGTGACCAAACACTAAAAATCGATCAATCAAGTTACAAACTATCTCTATAAATACTTCTCCTATCACAACACTTCTCTAACAAACTACTCATACATATACAATAAACATTCTACCTTCTTGATCATGGCTCTCTCACACAACCGCGGCCCCTTTGGAAGACAACAAGAAATCTTCGATCCGTTTTGCCAACCTCAACTCTTTAACTTTCCGAGAAACCCGTCCCCATGGGACACACATGCACTACTACCGCCTATGCCTATGCTTCCACCGTCAACCCTAGGCTTCTCGGCTAGAAATAGGATTGAGTATGAGGAAACACCCGATACCCACTTTTTTAGAGTTCAACTCCAAGGCAATGAGGATGTGAAAGTATGTGTGGAGGACGGGAGAGTCCTTCACATAAGTGCTAGAGGAGGCGGCAAGAGGGAGGAGAGGAAGGACGAAAGGGGTTATTATAAAATGGAGAGTAGTTGCGGGGAGTTTGCGAGTAAGTTCACATTGCCGGAGGATGCTAAGGTTGAACTATTGAGAAGTTTCGTGAAGGATGGGATGCTTACGGTGACTGTGCCTAGGGAGAAATCGAGGTTAACTAATGGTTTATGTCACAACCAAGCCTATTAAAAATGTCACGTATTTTATAGTAACTTCTTACTTTCAATAAAGCGTTTTTTAACGCGCGAATTGTGTTATGTCTATTTAAAAACAAAAACAATCAAGCTAGCTACCATGACTAAGTATAACATGTTGGGCTATATGACATGATGTTATGGGTGTGAACGGGTTCGAATCCCTGGTGTCCCGTTATATAATCTGAATATTTGGATCAATAGCTATGAAGAAAGCATATGTGTAGCTTATTCTATATACGTGTAATTGCTTATGAATAAAATAAACAGGGAGAGTATAGCTATTTTTCTGTATAAATCCTTTTTTTTTTGTCTATTCGTTGAAGTCCATATCGGATTGCGGATCGAGGGTCGTATGCATACGAGAACATATACGCATTAGGTTCAAACTCAACACATAAGTCTAGTGAAGTCGTTTCATCCTAAAAATTAATTGATAATAAAAAGAGTAGTACACCGACCTCATACATATTAAGCTCGGAAGCTCTCAATTTTAAATGTAAAAATTTATTATCTCCAACACAAGAGACAAAGTTATTTAGTAAAAAAAATTTGAACGGATCAGACCTGTACTGGTTTGAACTAGATCTAGACCTGAACCGATTTTTAGGTCCGGTTCTAACCCAGATCAGTTTGTCATTGTTTTTCAAAGGGTCCGATATTGGGCCTAAAAAGTCCAAAGAAAGTATGAAAAAATTTGACTTAACCGGTCTATGTAACACCCCAAATCCGTAGGACTCGAGGTGCTACTGGGCTAGGATCTCACAATGGATCCTTACTCTAGCCTGACAACAAGTTCACTGAATCTTACAACAAGGCACCCATAGATTAAATACAAAACATCAAACTGTTATAAAAGTATCGAAAGGTTTATACAAGTATTGTTGAGTACAACAAAACATAATCATATACATGATCAAAAGATCCCATCCCACGAGGACGACCCAATGTACGGAGCCCTCAACAGATCACCCCTCTGGATCACTTTGCAGCTCTCCTAACCAGCAAAGGATCTACAACACGGTATAAAACCGTTAGCTAACTATACGCATATATAAGAAGATGCATAAGCACAATCAAACACCAATGAATCATGAACACATCACCATGCTATCACACATTTACCCAGTTTATTATCTTTATAACGTCCAGTCATTCAAGCGTATATATATATATATATCAATATGAACGTATGTGACACGAGGAATATAACCCTCGCCTCTCGGGAATGGTGCCACCTAGAGTGGAGATCCGGTCCCACCTCCCGTGTACCCTATGGGAGTGGTGCAGGTGGCCGGCCCACTGAGCTAGACTGGCCTGCCCGAAGAGAACCTCCAGACTCCCAGCGGAATGAAAGGACAAGTTGTCACGGCCCTACAATGGACAGTCACTAAACCATAGGTAGGTAATCAACATATCTCGGGCTATCAATCATATAGCACACACCACTCATGCACACATCCAATATATGGATAGCAGCTAAGTAAGTCCTGTCCTCAATCACCGAAGTCTCAACTCAACTCAACTCAAACGGCTCCAACTCTGGAGATCAACACTACCTAAACAAGGCATAACAACATTTATCATACTCATATCCATCACAGGGGTCACACCTAGACCCAAGGTATCCATAAGGATCATAACCTAATTCGTAAACCTCAAAGCCATAACTGGCATAAACAATAACGTACTCAACATCATTCTAACCTCATACACGAACCTAGCAAGCTACTAACCCGCTCATACTAGGAAAGGAAAGGATCTACCTAACTCTAGGTAGATCCGGGACAAGACGCACCTGCGTGACAAGGAGACGCAGGGGTGGAGCAAGCAATCCCGCAGGAACGGCAAAGCTTAGCCGCACGGGCGGTGACAGCGGCCGCAGGCAACGCAGGCGCTGGGACAATGGCCGCGGGGGCGGTGGCTTTTGGCCGCGGGGGCGGCGACAGTGCAGAAGATGATCCCGCGGTTCTTCTTTCACTCTTCACGTGATCAATTCACGTCTTCTTTCATCTAAAGTTACACATATACATATACATACATAAACCAACATCCATCTATATCCAATCATCTAATCCTAAGCTAAGGAAGAAGGAATCAAAGAAAGGAAGAAGAGAAAGAGAACTAGGTCAAAACTAGTCTCGGTTAAAGACCAAACTCGGTCCAAGAACTAGGGCTCTTACAGTCTAGACCATACCGGATCTAAACATTCGGTTCAGGTCCAATCCAAATGAACAAAAGAGAAAAAAAAAAAAAAAAAAAAAAAAAAAAAAAAAAAAAAAAGAAGAAGAGGGGAATAGGTAGGATTGAGCACAAGTTCATAACTGAATCTAAAAATAAAAGGAACTGAAAACGGAAACTAAATAATAAGGTTAAATATATATAAAATTGATACAAATCAATTTTCTTCAAGTTCAGTTTCATCGTATTAACCAAATAACATCGATGAACTTACATAAGGCCGGAATTAAAACATAATACGTACATATTATATAGTTACATAACACAACATTGTATAGATGAAGTATTCCTATGGTGTCAATATGATCAGCTTACAGTCCAAAGCTCTACTTCAAAAGGAGATGATAATCTCAAATCTGAAGGAAATTCATATGGTTTTCCCCCACTCCTAACCACATTTACAAATGGCCTTAAATATACGTCGGAAACGTATGTTATAGTACTCGTCTTCCGAGCCTTCTCGACTCACACCATGTTGTTCGCTGTCGATGTGGCTGAAAGGGCTCGAATAGCTTCTCCAACGGTCAAGTATAGAGATCCCGGTTTTGTTAGCTCGTGTGTTTCTTCGTCGGCTCTTTGCAATTTATCCATCACCTCCCCAAGTGGATTAACCAACACAAGCTGCATTGAGTTTAGTACTTTAAGTTAATTTTGAATAACAAATATGAACATGGTTACATGGTTTAGGTCATATATATATATATGGTTTGTGTGCATGCCTTGAGGCCTTTGCTCTCCGAGGTCCTATGAAGCTCGTTTAGGAACGAGATTCCGCTTGTATCAATCGCGGTCACAGCTGAAATTCGGGTAAGGAATAAGAATGTTTTTGTTTCGAGTTTCAGAAAAATGGAAGCAAGATGAAAGACTATAGTTTACTAACATACCGGATAATTCAAGAACTATGAATTGAAGGTTTGAACGTTGTTTCGTTTTGTTTTCCTCTACTTCCGAGTCTTCTATCCACCTCGAGATTCTGTACATCATTCGCGATATATATCAGTCAAGTTAAATAATGGTAAATCAATATAATGTGGATCCACACATCCGTATTAAACTCATTATCATGTTCATATATGTACGTACCTTTCGGTAAGATAAGTGATGTTAGCAAAGTTTATAGGAGCTTCGACGCTTAAGACGAGGAAACCGGGAACCCTAAGAGCTTCCTTGTATTGTTGGATGTCACGGTATATGTTGGTTCCAGGGACATTTCCTAAAATGACGGTTTTCGGTCTTGTGATCTGGAGCAACACCTTGAAAATCGACAATCCAACCTGAACCCGAATCATAAAATGATTATTATAAAAGAATGTACTAGGAATTTATGTTATCTCTGACACATTATTGTTATTTTTTTACCGTCAATTTTTTTTGTAACGTTTCGTGTTGCGTTACAATACGAAAGCAAGGTTTTAAATGATTTAAGAGTAGTGTTACCGCAATGGCTAGGCCAACTTGGACGGAGATGAAAATGACGCCAAAAAATGCACAAAGCGTGACGAGGAAATCGAACTTGTCGACTTTCCAGATACGATAGGCTGCTGGGATATCGATTAGTCCTATAACCGCGGTCACAATAATGGCCCCTAAGACGACGTTAGGAGTGTACTGAAAGAGCGGCATTAGGAAAAGAAGCGTCACCATAACCGTCACTGCCATCACTATGTTTGATACCGCGGTTTTGGCTCCCGCGTTGTGGTTCACTGCTGATCTCGAAAACGCTCCTATAATCACAAGGATTAGGTTAAATTTGGTGATTGATTTTGTTATATATATATATATATATATATATATATATATATATATATGAAATAAAATGATTGTATTGCATGTGTTTATAGTAATTGATCAGAGTACGTACCGGTGGTAACGTAGCAAGAAGTGGAAGAGCCAACCATGTTCATGACACCAATAGCAATCATCTCTTTGTTACCATCCACTTTGTAATTCTTCAATGCTGCAAATGTTCTTCCTACTGCTATTCCTTCCTGCAAGATGTTCGTGAATATTGTTATATTCTTAGAACAACCAACCTTAACATGACTAACGAAACGTCATTTGAGTTAGCTAGGTACCAAAAAGCCGTAAAGTTTGTATTAGATTTGGTCCATACGTTGATGAAATTGATAGAAACCGTTCGTCGTAAAAATAACCAAGAAATATGAACCGGGAAACTCAATGTACGAAAATGTTTTTCAGAGTCCACGCTAAAACCCAGTGTTTATAACGTTTTTCACGTTGAGACGTAACGTGAGAAAAATTCATTCACATTAGCTTATGACGTAGGGGATCGGTTTCCGCAACAACTCCTACTGAACGCAAGCAATGTCACGACGGCAATGACCGTGGATCTACTGATCACATGACATTGTGAGATCACTCGATCCATGGAAATAGTTGGCTAACTTGGGCTAACACGTAAACTAAATGGAGTTTACTTACGGTGAGAGATAAGATGCCGGTGATGATGCCGGTTTTTATGACGAGACCAAGATGGGCGCCATGGAAATACAACATGTTCCATGAAGGTGGGTTTAACCCTTGTTGTAATTTCCCAATCTGCAGTAAAATTGATTTCAATCATACAAAAAAAACAAACCCTAAATATACAAAAGGAAAAAAATATCGAAAGAAACAACTTAAATCCTCCAAAGCAATTATAGGACCAAGAAAATGACATTTTTAGACACTAACTCTTGACGTATATGTCCATGAAACAATCATAGAACAAAATACAAACACATAAAAGTGAAAAAACCAAATATATGGGACCTTCTTGAAAATGGAAATTAGTGAGAAAGAGAGAGTGAGGACTCACGATACTGATACCATGGTGCTGAGCTTTGAAGATGAACACCAAAAGAGTTGATAACATGACTGATAAAAGTGGAGCTCCAGCTGATACCCAAAATAGCTTCGGTCTTCTCATGCTCTAACATTTACAATTCTTATAATTAAAGAAAATAATTGATCAAATTTGATTTATATTGAAAAAAATAATTATAATTTAAGATTTCGAGTATTATTTCAAGGTCTTTTGTTGATGATCAGATATTATAAGAAATTAGTGTCCAATATTAATGTCTAACTTTATTAATAGATCATTAATAAATTAGGCTTAGAAAAATAATAAAATATGTAACCTTAAAGTTTTGAAGTTTAGTTGACTGTTATATAATAATACGGAGTAAGTTATAGCAATGAAAAGTTAAGATAAAATATAATAATTTATATAATTTTTTGATGATTAATATAGGACCAATTACTACAATTTTTTTTTTGATAATTATTATAAATTCATAAACTATTCGATTGAGAATAATTATAATAATTTATCTAGTAACCAGTAAATTAATTATTTCATTAATTTCTCTATAATCATGAAATATTTGCACATATTGAAGTAGTGAAGAAATGCATAGATGTATACTACTTGTAGCATTATCTACCACAATTTACTTCCTTAAAATTGTATGTGACTTATGGAGATGGACTTCACTGTGGTTTGGCCCATTAGAGCATTATGCTACACCCCTTTATTATCAAATTATTTACCCTTTTGTGTTGTATTGAATTGACATATAGTTGTACCATTATTAGATTGGTGGTTCAAATGATTTTTTTTTTTATGAAGCTTCAGATAACTTACGTAAATTATATTTTGTGAATATTTGGTGAGAGTAGTAAAACTATTCAATATATTTCGTTTATTAAACACTCATCAAGCTTATTAACAACAATTAATAATAAATTTATTAATTATCAATTTATTTCAGGCTTTTCAGCTATTCAATAAATTTATATTATTCATATCTAATAAATTTCGTTTTGTAAACCGTCGTTAAACTTATAAAAAAAAGTTAAAAATAAATTTGTTAATTACGAATTTATTTCAGGTATTCAATAAGTTTCTATTATTTATATCCAACAAGTTACATATATGCTTCCAATTTAAACACAAAAGTGCTTTAAAGTGATGAAGACGTAGAAAATATAGCAATCACTAATGTAGTTGTCTTAAAAATCATTTTAAAGTGTTGTTATCTTCCTATGTGTTCAATGTTAACTCTTACTGACTTTGAGTTGACATGCTTTCTATCCACCAAATGAAGATTAGGTCCCATTGATCCTTCTTTTTTCGGCAGAAAAGAAGATGCCCTTTCGGCTTAACTTTAGGTAAAAATCAAGAAAATATAAACAACTTCATTAATATTTAAGTGGTCATAAAATTGTATCAATTCGGACGGACCGGCCTATTCGGATAAACGAGTGGGTATATATGGACTAACGTCACTAACCTCCAAGTTATTATTAGATTGTTATATGAGATGAGTTGGTTGGATTCGGGTTGAGCTTGTTCACTTTATAAACGAGCCAAATACAAACACAATTTAAAGATCAGTTTTAAAATTTAGGCTTGGCTTATTTATAAACGAGCTAAATTTGAGAATGTCAATGTTAGACTTATTCGACTAAAATAACACTATAAAGTTATAACATTAGCCGCTACTCGAGTTCGACTAAGAAAAAGTTTAACTCTTCCTCGTTCACCTTCTAAATAGGTTGGATATAAACAAGTATTAAAACTTGTATAACAACCTTACCTTAGGCCCATCTGGACCGTCTCAGACTCAAACATGTCCAAATGGCGTACATGGCTTGGAAGCACACTTTCTATTTTATTTTTATTTAAATATTTAATAAAAAATATTTATTTTATTATATTTTTATTTAAGTATTTAATAATATATGTCGAAATGGCTTATATATATATATATATATATATATATATATATATATATATATATATATATAAAAGTCGTTATGGTCCAAGATACTACAAGTTTCATCAACCATTATCATACTTTTTTGTGTTTTGTTTGTATTTTCTTTATACTTAATGCTATTTTATTTTATTTTTCTCGAAATAATAAAAAGTTAGGGATTAAAAGCCACTCGAACCAACATTTACAAGGCTCTATCTATTATACTGAAAACTTAGAGAAAAATCCTAACTTCTCGGACTTAGTCACATATATTCATAAAAATTAAATTTCAGCAACTTTCACCTTTTCCTCCAGTAATTAGAATCTAATCTTATTCGATGGTTGAAGATGATACATTTAAGGTATAACACTTTAAGCACTTTAAGCGTATTATATAAGTTCATAAAATTATTCCTCCTATTATCTATTATTTTAGGATGAAATATCATGGAGATTATGTATTGAGTTTTAACCTAACGTGCATGTGTATTTATATGTACACAACTTTACTCTATATTCCATATGTGTCGGACTTATACATTGATTGACATCAATCAAGTTTTATTAAATAATTTAATTTTTGTTTTTCTGATAAAGGGACGTACAAAATCCGTGAAAACGGACAATAATCTTCTTTCTTTGTAGAGCATATTAGCAGAGCATAATGTGTACAACTTTTTCGGTGTCGTATTAATTTGTCACTTTTCTATCATGTATATTATTACCAATATTATAAAAATAAAATAAAATTGAAAAGATAAGGAGGAATTATATAAATGTAATCCCATAAGTAGAAAAGAGACGTACCACGTGCCTTGCAAGAAGAAGAAAACAGAGGAAACAGATTGACATGACGATAGTTTGCCATGACCACTGCAACACCCACACATTAACTATTAATATCATATTCAATTCAATTCAATACAGGACTCTATCATAATCATTTTATCATAAATAGAAATTTATATTTCTTACATTTCTATGTGAACGTGTGACACAAAACCACTCACAATTTACATTTATTTATTTTATGTAAAATCACCCATTTTATGCACAATTAACGTATTTAACAATCTAAAATGAGCATTGAGTTATAAGATCATTATATGACTCGAATTCGTTTACTTTTTTTAAACTCAGCTTCGGCTCATTATACATAAATATGACAAAGCTCGATTATGTTAGTTATCATAAAATGGTAGAACTTTTAAATTAGTTGGATGTTGAGACGTGTGGATTATTGTGCCCACATCGACTAAATGAATAGTGTGAACCTAGAATATAAGTTCAAGGGTTACTCCTCTTATTATCAATTAGTTTTATGATGTAACCCCGAAGACTAGTGTGTAGAGGTTCATTTATGGCGTGCATCTCCTCCACGTCTTAGACCCGACAGATAAATAAAAATTTATCATGGGATACTCATGTTCTAATCATACATGTCATATCTATATATTTTTAAAATTTAGACTTTACTTGTTTATAAATAAAATAAAATTTAAAACTAAGCTTATATATATATATATGAGAGAAGAGTAGTCAGGGTAGAAACATAGTAGGACAAAAGTTATGAAACCAATCGAATTGAATGGGATGTAGTTGACACTTCTGCATTAAAACCTAATGAAACCCATGCACTGAAATCTCTTATATCACAACGTTGACTTTGATTTCCTCACCTCTTTATTAACAACGGTGTTATACAAACTATTTCCCATTGAAAAACCGCACCTTTAAATCAATAATAAATAACAAGAGCGAAAAAAAACAGTTTTTGAATGTAAGAAAGGCATATTCATATAAAAATATATGTTATTGAATTCTCGTGAAAAAGAAGGTTTTAAGCTGAAAAATAATTTAATTAAGTATGATATATATATTTTTTCAACAGTTTATTATTATTATTATTATTATTATTATTATTATTATTATTATTATATATATAAAACCTTAAAGAATACTGGGAAATTTTGATGTGTTACTTTTTATAGACCGTACGTTGAAAAAGCATAGAAAAGTGTTTTTAGTGAGAATTCTGGTTGATAGATTGTGTTGGAGTTATTATTCTATAAGCTAAATATGTATAAGAAAGCATAATTAGAAAGAAAGAATGAAGGGATAAGATAAGCTTTTAAAGAGGTAAAGAAGAAACAGATGGGCACTTAGGGGAAAAAGAAAAGGAAAAAAAAAAAAAAAAGAAGGCCATAATCATATTAAAGTGAAACTTTTTTCTTCAGGAAATTCAATTATTGAGTACTATGATTGAGAAAAGGAAGAAAATAAGGTTTGGTTTTACCTCTTTTGTCCTGTGAAAAACAGAACCCATAACAGGAACAATGCCCATTTCCTTGGTAAAATGCACAATCCCAAGCAAGCTCTTTAGTTGTTGTAATGATACTATGATCGCTGCTCCTGCCATGAACCCTACTAGCGTCGCCTTCGACAAGAAATCGATTATGAAACCCAGCCTGCATAACCGCATATTACGTCAAAGGACCAACTCATAAGAAGATTAATTATGGAGAACTCGTGAAAATTTCTAAATTTCTTATTTTACGTGTTTTTCTTTTTAAAATTTAGAATTTATCCTATATAACTAAGGTATATAAGAAACCTTGTAATGATTTTTATAACACGTTTTATTTTATTTTATTTTTCACTTTCGTAAACTAGTGAGTTTTAACAATCTTCTAAAACTCTTCAGCGACTTCTTCAGTGACGGTGTTTTTCTTATTATCTAGAACCCGCCAAAGGTTCTGAAAAAGAAAAACAAGAATACCGCCTTGAAGTAAGTGAAAAGTTTCGGAAAATCGAGTGAGTAAATTCGTTTGTCGGTTAATGGAGTGTTGATCATCTACACTACGCTACACATCATTGAATGACGACAATCCTTACCCAATCATATATCATTGGGTAATCGAATCCGATTGAAATCCAACCCGAATGAACATAATACCTTAGGATTCCAAGAGAAGATTGAAAAAGTCCAGCAAAGAAGGTAGAAGAGAAAGCAAGCTGAAGAAACAAAATCGGATCTTTGGTTGGAGATACTTCTTGCCTTAACATAGATCCCATTACAAGAGAAGCAATTGAAACTGGGCCCACTGCTAAATCTCTTGAACTCCCTAGAACTGCATAAATTAGCGGTGGAACAAAGCTAGAATCTGAAACCCACAACAACAAAAAAAAAACAAAGAATATTATCACTTTCCATTACAAAAGAAAATTAAAAAAAATAATTATGCATAATAATACTTACATAAACCTACAATGGGTGGCAAGCTTGCAAGCTGAGCATAACTTATCCCCTACAAAATCCAAGCAAATCGTCTTATCAGCTACAAACTCAAAACTGAGTATTCGGGTCGGTTAACCGTATTCACCTGAGGAATGGCTAAGCTAGCAATGGTGAGACCCGAAACAAGATCCGATTTGAAGAGACTGAGCGAATAAGTAGGAGCCCATTGAAGAATTGGGAAGATATACTGAGCACCAAGAATCCATTTTCTTTTTACTGGCTGCCCTTTGAATTGCCTTAGAGGATCATCTGGGAAGAAGATCTCCATACACCGGGTTTTGAGTTTCTCCGGCAAGGCTCTAGCTGGTGGCGCCACCACTTTGTGGTGGATCACGGTGGCGGACTCTACCATGTTAAAGCTGTTGAATTCAGTGAACTCTTCTTTGGGCATTTTTCAGAGGAGTTTTTACTGTGTATTGTTTCCCATGCTTGCTGATTAATTTATAGGAAAGAATTCGGTTAGCATATGTTTCGGTTAACCGTTAATTCTATTAGATATTTTTCATTAACCGTAATCCGTGACTAATCATTTGGTAAATTCTAGATCTACTTGTTGTACTTTTTACCGTACGGTATTAGGGACTAATCCCCGTATAATACGTGTCACTTTTTTAAATGCCCATATTGTTATTTTTTAGTTTATTTTATTGTAATATATTACTGTACATATATTTGTTATTTTATTTTTAATTATTTATACCATCATGTATCGATGAGCTATTGCTATTAGTATTTGACTAGTATTCCAAGTTTTTGTTGCATATTTTTTATGAATAATAAATTATGTATGGTGATTTTTTATCTAAATGCGTGAGATAATAAAGTAACTATATATTTCTTCATTTTTCTTATACAAACAAATTTTCTTCTTACAAATTAATGGTTAATATATATATTTTTGCATTGTGGGTTTTTTAAAAATATTAGAGCTTGAACTAAATTAATCTTAAAAAGGAATTTATTAGTACAAAAAAACAATCAAATAGTATAATAATATACATGTACAAACTAAAATAATTAAAAAAAATAACTAGTAAATAGTGTAAAAATATAAGTAAATCAATACACATATTAGTTCTTATGTTCATACACAAATTTCATCCGTACTATAATCACACTCTTATTTACTTCTTTAATTATTATCATGATTTAATATTTTCGGTCAGGCATCTTGATGGTAAAACATAACATTTCATTGATTTTTTCAATTCGATTTTTATTGAACACATAATAAACTAGTGGTTAAAGTGATTTTTTTTCTATTTTTATTAATTTATATTTTGTGTGGGAGGTGTAGAGCCGATGTAAAGTATAGGCTGAAACGTTAACTCCTAATTGAAGTAAAAAAGTTAGCTTTAAAGTTGAATGTTGGAATATGTTATATCATAGTTTTGGGCTGTAAACTTATGATGGTTGAGATCAAATGATAGTCAAATACGCATGTTATCTATACCATTCAAAGATGCAACTTAGTCGAATTGTACCAAATGCCAATCTTATATCTATAGGGACTTGGACGGCTTAAATAGAACCGTGACTTGTAAATATAATGTCAAATTAATGGCATGGTTTAAAAAACTCGATAGAGGGAAAGTTGTGTGTATACGAACGTAAATGCGCATTAGACTAAGCCTAACACATAAATCAGGTGATGTTCCATCCTAAAACCAAATGACAGTAGAAAAAGTAGTCACCGATCTTATATATTAGGTTCATAATGTTTTCAACTTTTAATATGAGAAAACTTATTATCTTCAACAATACGGTCACACAATAGAGCCGCCGGATAACCTTGTTCAAATTATATAAATAATAATAAAGAGGTACTAACAATAGTACACTACTTAATGTAAACGGAAAAAATATTGAAAACATTTTTATGTTTGAGATTTTGGTGAGATAAGCATATTCCTATATTATTTAATTTGTTTAATTTGTTATGGTTATCTGCAAATCAGTATTTTCTTAATAAATACCAAATAATTAATTGATTTGTTATATTTGTTATGGTTATCTGCAAATCAGTATTTTCTTAATAAATACCCAAAAATTAATGGATATTAAAAAAAGAAAGAAGAAGAATTTGTCAAATAAGATTCATTCAAGCAAAAACGAATCACTATTTTGCAAACAAGAACATTAGAGGAAATCCGGCCGTTTGTAATGTTAGACGAAGGAATGGATTGGAATCACGTCAAAAGAGTTTACTCGGATAAAGCTTGATCAAAATTTTAGTTTAGAATAATTTTAACAATTAATTTGTAATATAATAGTCAAATTTCTTCATCTTATTATATTATTTTAAAACCATTTGTAGAACTTAGGATTGTTTTGGTTTTAACAAAAAAACAAAGAAAAAATGGAGTATGATTTGATAAACTTTATAATCCTATAAGGGAAGAAAAAAAACAAAGAAAAATTAAATTTATACAGAAAAGTTCTACCTTATATATTATTTATATAAATGACTAATTACATTCATTTCTTTTTCGTTTTTTAAATTGTAATCAAACGACAACTAAACTCAACTCGGATTCAAAATGAAACAATTTCTATGAAACTTTCAAGATAATTACGAGATCAAAAAGTCTAATGAAACTTGAATCGGCATTTCAAGTTATTCGTAACTTAGGCATGTATTGATATCGGCAAAAAAAATTTAAAATTTATCAATAGAATATTCATCGTTAATGTATGCATAGTAGTGTAAATAAGTTATAAAAATTCAAAAAAGAAAAGAAAAGAAAAGAAAGATGTATTCGATTCGTAAGGAGAAGCAAGAAACAGTTAGACTAACCTGTGTATGAAAATTTCTGTAGAGAAGACTAGACGTCGCAGGAGATGCTAATCGGAGCTAAAAAAAACCTACCGAAGGGGATAACAATGGGAAAGCCTAACCATGCAAACAAATTTTTTTATTTATTTAACAAGGTTCTAATTCTAATGACTAATTTAAATCCTAAGTGTAAATTTATCAAGAAAAAGAATAAAAATATTTATTTAAAAAAAATATTATTAGGAGATATTCTAAGATAGAATACTAAGATTTACCTTCAAATAAATAGTAATTCAAAATTATGTATGGATATCTACCTTTTAAGGATAAGATTTTGAGGCAAGAATACAATGTCATGACATGATTGACATTCACTACCTACAAATTCTTATGGCTACGTTCGTTGCTTGCCTCCCTTGACATTCATCTTGTCAAACCCATGCATCTTCATAGTGACACCCCCATAACTATTCACATATATACATTATTCTCATTACCAAATTCTACGAATCCCTTCAAGGCTCAATTCCGGTGTTGTCGGGCTTCCAAATCCTTTGTTGTCTCGAAAGGAAGAAGGTTTAAATTAGTCTGATTTGTAAAAACTCATACTGATCCAACGCTATTCTAATATGATGAATAATGTCAGACCTGGTTCGTTAGGGGAAAAAAAAAACCAGAGTTGAGCCAAACCGGATTCGTTTTCATTAATCTAAACAATGACGTTTGAATACCGGTGCGAGATTTTTAATGTCAGTTGTGAGCTTTTATAACACTACTCTCATTTTCCCTCTCCGCCGTATTACTCTCCTCTCTCGTCTTTTTCTTCCTCTGAGAATTCTTCGAGAAACTAAGTGAGACAGAGTGCTTCTCCATGAAGCATAAGAGAGTTGTCCAAACCACCATTTGTGGGCACAAACGAGATCTTGAGATCTCTAGAATCGTATGATACTAAGATGTCTTCTACCTCTTTCTACTATCAATGTTTTTCTTGCTTTTTGTACTTATAATTCTCCCTTTGTATCTTTTCGTGTTATTTTCTTTGTTTTTGATATGATAGTAGATTGAATCCCTTGAAATCCTGAGGACAAAAGACTTTGATCCGAACATCGTAAACAACCGGCTTGTTCAATTTGTTTTCTTAGGAATTCATTCATTCCTCCCATAATAAATTTGATGAGTATATTTTTGGATTTGTTGGATGTACAAGTTTTATTAATTGGTATGAGAGCTTTGACTCTTCGATTTTTCGAAGAAAAACTAAGTATTATTTGTCGTTGTTTTTGCTTTCAAAACTTTTAAAATAGCTCCCGCTACTTTGTTCTTCTAAGTGCTTTAGATCTTTGTCTTTCTTGAGTTTTTTTTTTCTAGTCAATATCTCTTTTACAAAATGTATCCAAAGCTTATGTTGACTTTTGTAGTCAAGATAACCATACATCTAAACCATAAGATCTAGAGTTTTTGGTTCTTTAATAGCTATATTCTCTCTCTCTCTCTCTCACACATCTTTCTTTTGATAGATCTTTTCTCGTCCTCGTTCTTTCTTTACATCTCTCGTCAAAGATCATAGAAAGAAGTGAAGTGTCCATCTTCATATTCTTTGAATATGAGACAAGCTACGAATCTAGTATTTTTTTTTGCTTCAAATAGCCAAATCTACACTAGATTTAGCTTACGAATCACAAAAAATCGGTTTTATGATTTGATAAGTCTAAAACCTAAAGTTTATGTTGCGCTCTACACACTTATTGTTCTTCACCTTATTCAACATCTTAATCTAGTGGAGATTCTTTGATTTTTATTATACGAAATAAGTTTTTGTTTCAAAGAGTAATAATACTCTTTTGGAGACATTTGTTTTTTTTATTTTCGAAACAAAAAATTGGTAATTTCTGAGAAAAGTTATTTTGAGATCCTTGGTGTATATGACGATAAATTTTCCTAATATCTTGTACTTATTACTTTTAATATATTTTGTGATACTAAAGTGCAACTATCTTCTTTGTGCAACACGAGTGATAATGTGAAATCAAGTCTTTTGAGGCAACTATGACTTGACATATAACAAGTTAAAATATAAGCAATCCTAATGAAGGAGAAATGTTAAAAGGCAGTGGTAGATATGCACCCTACTACAAAGATTAAAAGAAAGGAGAAAGTGGAATTTGATAAGATTGTTACCTCTGAAATAATAATTTGCTTTACTAATAAGGTAGGACGTCAAATCCTTTCAAGATAACAAGTAAGACTATATGAGATACTTTAGCTTCTCTTTACCTTGTGAAATTCATGTTTACTAGGATTAATCTCCTTTGTCATCTTTTTCATTTTAAAGATGGACATACATTTTTAATGATAATTTTGATGTTTTTTTTTTTTTAGACTTTTGACTTAGAACGATGTAATGATAAAATTAATTATACTCATAATGTTATTATCTTAAGCTCCTTGTCTTTTCAGATTAATATAATTAAAGATTTTATTTAGTACGCTTATGAGGACTTGAATAAGAAAAAACTATGTATGTTATTATACAGAAAAATGAGGAAATGAAAGTCTCTGAGATTAAACTTATCTCGAAAAATTACAAGAATGAAATCATGTATGTTATAGGTAAGGATAAATTCAAGTAAATATTTTATAGTATAATGACAACATGAACTACAACAACAAGCATGTTAATCATAATTCAAATCAAACTGGAAAACCAAACAATGACTCTAACAATAATCAATCATTTCATAAAACTGTTATTTTAATGTGGTAGAAAGTGCCATGTTTTTCCTCAATGTAGGAAAAAGAATCGTAATAAAGATGGAAAAACTACTAACTCTACAATTGGTAAATCTATTTTGTGTGAATTTACTCCCTACTATAATCATGAGTTATGGAAGTGTTTTGAAATGCTATAATCTTCATCTGATTCTGATTTTGATCGTACTATGCATGTAACTCCTATGAACACTTCTTCAAACAAACATGGTGAGCTCAAGTTAGACTTGGTGATCATACTAGTTTAACCATTAAAAGTATTTGTGTTATTTTTTTTAGAACGCATGATAATAAAATCATAATTATTCAAAATGTAAGATAATACATGAACTTATGAGAAATTTATGTTATGAAAGTGCTTTTGATTATCTTAATTGTGATATACATTGATGTGTTTCAAATAAGACAATACAAACCGCAAGTGCACGGTAAACGTAATTGTAGTCGATGATAAAATAATAAAAAAATCAAGGTCGTATAAATCCACAAAGATTTTGGTTGTTGATGACAAATTTAGTTCTTGAAAGTTTAAGCAAAGAGGAAAATAAAGGATATAACATAAGAAGTGAATAAAAAGGGTGGACTAAAATGAAATGTATAAAAAAAGATGATATGTAAGGTTTTAGGATTGAGAGATATACTTTCAAATCTAGAATGAATAGTGAATCTAAATGGTATACCCATAATTATAAGATATTCTTAATGTCACGAACTAGAGATTCCTGATGCAATTACGGAAATTTTTTTAATTTCTCAAATAACGTTAACTAACTTCGTATGGTCAAAACTCATAACCTCCAATTAAATCGGTTTAAACATATATCGATAACTTAAACAAACTCGATTCAATCCAAAATTGAATCAACTACGAAAAATCTCGGAAAATCAGCTATTACAACAGCTAACCTTTGTTTTCATGAGCGGACCAAACATCTAGAAATGTATTGCTATTACACAAGGGAAGGCTCAACTTGGTTTTGTGCAAACCGCTTATATCCCTAGTCTATGATGCACGGACACTTCTAAACAGTGCCGTTTCCCGTGTCCTCTCGTGTCGGAAACTTGGAAGCTTCCAGGAACTTCTCGGACACGGTTAAAATAGTGAGGACACGGTCAAAACATATTTCCAACACCGGAAATGGGTCGGACACATCCAAACCATGATCATGAATGACGGCTCAATGTGGGATCAAAGAGGGATCCAAAAGAGATGAACATAACATCCATGAACGTTACGTTTTAATTTCTTTTTTGGAATTCAAAATGAATAAGACATTCATGACTACTACCTCAAATATTACTTAACGTAATCAATATTCTTATTTATCAATACTTTTACAACTAATGACACATTCATGTGTCATTGGTTATATCATATATGCATCTCTTCTTATTATATATAAATTTCTCTTCGCACAAGCTTTAAAATGATATATTATTTATATTTTTTTCGCCGTGTCCCCGTTTCCTACGATCTTTAGGATTACTGCTTCCCCATTTCTCGCCATGTCCGTTTCCCGTTTTCATGCAGCATAGCCCCTAGTCGAGAAAAACGTCACTGATAAATAAAAAGTTTGAAAGTTTATTAAGAAGGTTGTTAAACCATTTTAGATCATTCTTCTCTTCCTATTATGTCAAGTGAAAATACTTATGATTTTCTCTTCTTCTTCCAACAAAAATACTCATATTAGGTCAAATTTTACAACAAAAGTAATGAAATTTGATCATTAATGTCTAAATTAGCGATCATAAAACATCACTTTTATACATATTATTTTGTCGAAAGATTTTATAAGCATCCGAGGTGAAATTTAAACAAAAAACTATAGGGATGAAAAGGCTAGATCTCCATGATATATTAGTGTCCCTATCTCCTCATTGCAGGCTTGCAGTGTACCCTGCGGTCTTCATTCATCATCTGCAAATAAATGACTTTGTGGGCACTGCTCAGTGCTCAAGGACCAAACTTTCATTTTAAAAATAAAAACTGAATTTGTATAATAATGAAGTAAGTAAACGGATACGGAAAAAAATGAAAAAACGGTAATTTTAAAAATTATAGAAAACAGTACGAGGTGAGATAGATAAATAAATATATAATATAGCATTTTAAACTCGTTAGGAAGAGGAGTTCATATATAATAAGAAGATACAAGTATATTATAAAACCAATGATGTATGAATGTGTAATAAGTTGTACAAGTATTGAGAAATAAGTAGATTGGTTGAGTTAAGTGATATTGACGTTATAGTCATAAATGTCTTGAATTTCAAAAAAGGCGTACAACATAATGTAACATTTATGGAAGTCTTGTTCATCTCATTTGTGCCTCTTTGAGCCTACGTTGAGTCACCACATGTGATTGTTGTTTGGTTGTGTCCGGCCCGTTTCCGATGTGGGAGAAGTGTTTTGACAATATCCTCCCTATTTTGACTGTTTTTCAAGAAGTTTTCGGGTGCTTCCAAAATCTTGTAGGTTTCCAACACGAAAAACGACAATTTCTAAACGTTTTTCGTGTTTCATAGAGTAAAACTCAGTCCGATTTGTATTGAATCCTTAGCATAAGAGATTCGACGGATCCTACTCGAATCTGATTTGTAATGCTTCATGTGGGTAAAAATAATAAACAACAAAGAACTTGAATTTGTAAAACAAAGGTAAAATTGCATGGTAGTCCTTAATCTTTTAACTTAAAAATGGCACACATTGTTATATCCCGCCCACGGTATGCATATGGTTACTTACTCATTACATCCAAAGTGATATGATGATAAGCTTGTTGATGAATTACACGAGGAGTGGAACTTTTGGAAAGCATTGTTGACAACGTACTCTAGTTGAGTAATGATTTTTGGATACGTGTTCTCTTAGTTTTGCATGTAGCTTAGGGGCAAAAAAAAACTATGTATTGCTTCGTGAAGAATAATGTGTTGTTCGAACAGAAAGGGAAAAAAAAAACTAGGGTCTTTAGAAAAATTATTTTGGCCTAATCTAGAGGTATGTTTACTTATTTAGAAAGTCGATGTCGTTGAGATGTATGGATCTTCTCTATGTCGATGAGTTGTCCCTCTTATTGTTGGCTCTCCTCATGTGTTAATTGTTTTCACAATCATATTTTAGTTCACCGAATATAAAAAATTAATAAATCAAGATATAAAAAATTTAAACATAATAATTTTGCTGGTGAGAATATGATCAATCTTAAGAAGGTGAATTAGGGTCTTAAAAAATCTTATTATTAAAATAATATATTAATTAATTAAGGGAGAAAAATAGTTTAATTTCACATATATAGTCGAGCATATTTTTAATCTTTTTACGACTTCACTTTTAATCGATTTTTAACGATTTGGATTATAGTGCATAATTTTTTAGTTTTGGTATTCAAGTGAGAAATTAATGAGATTTTACCTCCTTTGAAACGGCTATCATTACACAAGTCACATGATAAATTGACTTTCATTACGAATGTCAAATGTTGAATTGACATTTATCATAATTACACAATTTATGTGCATAATTAGATATAAGAATAAAGATTTTATATGAATTTGTTTAAAATCTCCGTAAAAACAATTGTGGGTTCCCATATGTATACAGTATACTCGTGATAAATCCGAATTGTGTCATTTATGTTTGCTCTTGTTTAAAAGTGATTTGTTTTCTTTTTAATATTGTCCGTAAACCGACATGCAATTAATTATACTAAAACTCGTAGAGCCAATTAATCCATCCTAGTTAGATTAACGATAAAGCTAGGGGCGTGTTAAATACACAATGCTCGATTTACCTTATCAATAATAATCGCTTGGCGCCAGCCATCTGCGTCTAGGTTGAGCGCTATCAGATGGCGCCGGAGCCATTTTTTTGAAAAAAAATAATAAATTTTTTAGAAAAAAAAATTGCCGGCTGGTGACTCCCGAAGTTGATTTGCATATTTTTTGAAGACCTCAAAAAACAACTTAATTGAATCATTCAATTTAAATATATCTCTTGTTCCATGCAAAATAATGTAAGTGACTTCGGATCCATTCAGTAGAGGAAGTTCATAGGGTTTAAGAGTATGATTGAGAATGAGTTTTACAAAATGATAAATTTCGTTGGGTCAGAATGGACATGGGAGTCCATCGCACGTCCGAACGCATATGCGCGTTGTGCCCAAGTCTAGGAGGGTTCCATCCTAAAACCAATTGGCAATAGGAGGAGTAGTCCACCAACCTTATATAATATACTTGTTATCCCAATATTGTCGATGTGGGAACCATAATCCTCAACACGCCCCTCAAGTGCAATCGTTTGGCTCGGTTGACACTTGACGAAATGCCTTAAGGCCGGCTAGCCCAACCGGACGGACTATCATAGTCCATGTCCACAAATTGAGTCTTAAGGCCGACAAGCCCAATAAGTCAGAACCTGCGATGATACCATGATAAATTTCGTTGGGTCAGAATTGACGTGGGGTCTATCGCACGTCTGAGCGCATATGCGCGTTGGGCCCAAGTCCAACACACAAGTCCAGCAAGGTTCCATCCTAAAACCAATTGGCAATAGGAGGAGTAGTCTACCAACCTTATATACTATACTTGTTATCCCAATATTGTCGATGTGGGAACCATAATCCTCTACACAAAAGGAGAAAAAAAAAAACCCAGCCGCATAGAGATAGATTTTGATCAACAAAATTTGCTGCAAAAGTTCTATAAATAAGCATTTTTAATAGTTAAATAAATCTATAAATATACAAAACAATAGGAAGTGACTTTTTTTTTTCCATCCGGGCGCCGACTTCCATTTTTTAATTGAAAAAAGGCGAAAAAGCTATTTGCACGAGGTTCCATTTTTACTAACGTAAAAATTAATCGCAATCCGTGGGCGCAGCACCCAATTTTATTATTATTACTTTTAATTTAAAAAAAAGAAGAAATTAGGCACGCGCCGACTGATGGCACCGGCGCCCGAATGGAAAAAAAAAAAGTCACTTCCTACTAATTTGTATATTTATAAATGGATTTATTCAACTATTAAAGATGCTTATTTATTAAACTTTTGCAACAAGCTTTGTTAGTCAAAATCTATCTCTATGCGATTGATTTTTTTTGTAAATCTCGTCCCCAATCATACTCTTCAATCTCATAAACTCCTCCTATTGAATGGATCCGAAGTCACTTACATTATTTTGTACGGGAAAAAGAGAAATATTTGAATTGAATGATTCAATTAAATTGTCTTTTCGAGACCTTCAAAAAATATGCAAATCAACTTCGGGAGCCACCAGTCATGGCTCATTTTCTTTCTTTCTTTTTAATTTTTTTAAAAAAATTTTGGAAAAAAATTAATAATAATAATAATTTGAGCACCGACATATGGAGCCGGCGCCCGGATGGAAAAAAAAGAAGAAGAAAAGTTTGACGCTGGCGCCCGGATGAAAAAAAGTTTGACACTGGCACCATGCGATTATTATTGATAACCAGTAAATTGAACATTGTGTATCACATGTCCCTAGATTAACAAAGAAACAAGATAGTAACTACGAAGGTACATATCTAGTTAACATATGGGCGATTATAAACGCACGGCAGTAAAGTTCACATATGGGCGACAATTTCGATAATCGGGGTCATCACAGTTCCGGAAACCGTGAAGGCTTTCAACTTGGCTTGAAAATTAGTTGTTGGAATTCGAACGTTATGGATATTCGGTGGGATATATATTGAGAGTGAAAGAGGAAGTGAATAAACTTTCACCCAAACTCTCAAAAAAATGGTAGCATAACGGCAACACAAGACGATGAAGAGACGTTGATTCAGTTCGATGATTCAAAGTTTATTCAGCCGGACGAATTTCTTCCACATTTTGAGGTAATAAGTTTCTCGTAAGTTAATGATTATACCGATAAAAATAAATCTTATTCTATTTGTTTTCACTTAGGATTTACCGATGTATTCACGTGATGAAGGGACCGATTATACTCGTATGTTTGCAATTAACGGATAAATCTACGATCGAGAGACAATGGTTGATTGGGCTCGTTTCATGGGAGAAAATATGAATGTGGTGTTAGTCACAAGTAGGTCATGGAGAAATGGGAGTGGACTCGTTACGTTTCGGATTTCCTCGGAAGAAGAAAGACGTTGATCCTGATACCGAGCTATCATCTAGCCGAGAACATTAATCGATAAAAGACGGGCGTTCATTTGAGCTTGAGGGCGTACAAAGCAAAGTTGGTTCCGAAACCATGGTTTTGTAGGATTTCGGAACCTCCACGATTTTCGGAACCGTAACGGCTCCAGTTTCCGAAATCGTTGTTCAATTTTGAAATTTACCACCTTGTACTTGTGCATTCCGCAACATATTCATTTAATCAATGCATTTGTGCACTGTGGTTTAGGGTGGCAATTGTTTTAAACTTTTTAATGAGGTTTGGCAACCTCTACATGTTTTTAAAATACATTTTATTAATATTAAAAAATGCTAAAAAAAAGCATTTAAAAATAGTCCGATTCCTAATATCGTGATGAAAAAAAATTTTCTTATAGAAAAAAAAAATGAAAAAATGTATACTTTGTCCGCTAGCAACTAAAAAACTAAAAATGAGTCAAATGGAAAAACAAAACCCTTATAGCATCCTCAAAGAATAACTTGAGTGTAGACCTAATTATCTTTGGATAGCCCATTCGGTCGTAAAAACGGACGTGTCGTCAAAAGAGGAAGTCCGGCTTGTCAGGCCAACCAGATCCGGGCACCACTCTACACTAGTCGGGCCAAAATGTCCGGCCCATCGGCCAGATAAAAATTTTATATATTATATTGTATAGATTATAAAATATTAAGTATAAGTATAAAATATTTAATTTAAATATAGTAATTTAATATATATTACATAAAGTATCATAATAAATTTTATTTATAAATAAATTTTATATTAAAAATAAGTTTTTAAATATTTTTGGTTTAAAAAACCCGCCGGCACACCCAGACTGATGTGAAAAATTTAACTAGCAAGTCTTCCATTAAGAGAGTAAGAGAGAAAAGCAAAGTTAGTCAGCAAGTCCACTACCTAATTGTCTTTCCGAAACATATGATCGAATTGGATAATCCAGCCTCGAACTAGAAAGTATCGATACTGCGTTACTAGGCCGTGATGCAAAAAAAAGTTTAACTAGTTAAATATTCTGTAATATTAATGTTAAGTTGAACACTTGATGAAAGTGAATAAACCCGTCGACTCTAAGAAAAAGCTCATATTTGATTTGACTCTAAACTGGCAATTGATTCCTCTTCCCCACTTCCAACCACGTACGTATCTCTACTTTTGGCCAATACTTGATTCATCTTCTCTTCTTGTTCGTATAGTCGCCTTCGTTACTGTGCCGATATTCAAGAGGAGAAGTCCATGGTGGGGGGAGAGGGTAGGCATAAGAAAGAGCAACAACAAGTTGGCAAAGGAAGTTAGGATTTTTAGCACATGACATTTCCAATATAAATATATTTATATAAATCGTTTTTAAACAAACATTTAGCTTGTTATATAATATTAGTAAAATTTACTTATTGGTTTTAGGGTATACTTTCGTTGGGTTTGTACGTTGGTTTTTAAACTAATGAACATGCAGTCTTAAACATGGATACACTTGTTGAGGATGATATCTTCTCACCTCTAAAGTGACGAAATTTCGAGTCTATTACATAAGATTGGTGAACTACTCCTCTTATTGTTAATTGATTTTAGGATGAAATCCCGTTGGATTTATGGGTTAGGCTCGAGTCTAACGTGCATGAGTCTGTCCATGTCGGACTTTAACTAAGTTTGTAACATAGTTTCACTTCTCGGGACATGTTGGAAAGTGGAGACATTCCGAGTCTAATCTATAAATGGTCGGTGGTTTTTTCTTCGATTGTCAATAAACTCCGTTGAGTTTATATGTTGGGCTTGATCCTAACACGCATGCACTCCGTATGCACACGACTCCTCGCCTTACGATCCGTCAGTGTCAGACTTATAATCCGACGGAATTCATCAATATTAGTTAAAAAGAAAAAATAAAGGCCACGTAAAAAAAAGGCATCCCGTGAAAGTTGAGTCTAACTAAAAGGGAATATATTTTGTTCTTAAGAAAGAAGTATGCACTTTGGCAAGATCTTTAATCTTCACTTTTGTTGACACTTATAACATATGTGTATGTGTTTGGCTGCCTTATCTCATTTGCTTTTGAAGCATGCATCATCGGTTGATATTATCTACAAGCTCACAAAATGCCGACCATATACTATATCATTCTAATTTTAGTTCACTTGTTCAAATCTCTATCATAATTTTTATGATGGTTTGTTTCCTATAATGAATTAAGACCCTTATTGAAAAAAGATTCATATATTATAGAAATTGGTTTTCCACAAGCAACCTTTTGAATTAGGTATATTTAAAAGTTGTATTTTTAAATAAAAATATCTTATATGAGATTTAATTTAATTGAACCCTATTTAAATAAAAATATACCCTTTGTATTCATGCATCATCGGTTGATATTATCCTTGGAATGCATACCTAAGTTCTATACCTAGATCATATTAATATAGATTACAATTAAAAGATTATTTACATTTAATACTAATCAATCAACCCTCGATAGGTAATCGGTGAATCCAATAAATTTTAGAGTAATTTATGGATGACAATGGTAAGGAAACGATCCATTTTGTGTCTTTTCTATTTGAATATTAAAAGAATTTGAGAAAATTGGATGAAAAGACTAGATAGATAAAATAGACTCCTATATTTTTTTTATATGTGTTGGATATTAAGGGTCGAATATCAAAACTGGTATTGGATATTAGGTGTTAGGTTTTGTATTTTAAATTTCAAGTATAAAAATTCGGATATTATGTTTCGAGTAAGAAGGGGTCTTGTAGTAAGGTATTATGGAGTAATTTGGACCGTTGATTTACTTGATCCAATAATCTACATTCATCCACAAAAATATGTTTAAAAGGGATGCGGTGGTATGTTCGTAATTTCATGTGAAACTATGTTACAAACCTAGATAAAGGGGATGCGGTGGTACCTTCTAAGAATTGATCCAATCATCTACATTTATCAACTACATTAACAAAACTATCTAGGTTGCAATGATCTACATTCGTTCCCGTTGGGTTTATGTGTTGGATTTAAGCCTAACGTGCATGAGTCCGTCCATACGGTTGTAATTCTTAGAAGGTACAGGGACAATTTTGTCCTTTTGAAAATCTGTTTAAAAAAGGGAATGTGGTGGTATGGTCGTAATTTCATGAGAAAACTATAACGGTAATTATCTCACTTCATAATTTTAGTTTAACCGTTCAAAATTATATACTATCAGTTCTAATATTTTTTTATATTATTAGTTCGTGTATAGTTTTGTTAATTTAGTAGTTATATTTTTGTATGCACTTTTTACTTATACATGTTTAAACTAATAAAATACAATGTTTGAATTAACATTACACAATGTTCAAACTAATGATACTCAAATTTTGAACTAGTGAGTTAGATAAGTGCCCCATTTGTATTCATGAGCATCAAATATATCCTTTTGTTCTACAAGATAAAAAGTAGGCCCCTTAAATTTATTTAAATAAATTAATTCAAAAGGCTATTTGGTAATTTCAATTTACAAAGCCCAAGCTCAATCCTAATCGATTTACCCAATCCCAATCCCAAATAAGTTACACAAGGACAAAAAAGACAAATCTTGTAGTTAGGGGTTTTGAACCCTGAGTGACAGGCCCTCCTTTCCACCCACCAACTGAATAATTAAATTTGGGTATTCTGTTGTTATTTTTTGTAAAATTATACTTAAAACCTAATGTTAATACATAATTTCAATTACCCAACGTAATACCCAAATTGTGAACTTCCAAAATTTTGGGTCATTTCTGTAAATGTAGCTTTAGGCCATTTCTATGTAATTATCCTATTCGGAACACTTTTGCAAATTTCAAAAGTTTATACCATTAACGTAATTACAAAATAAAAGATCCTTTTAAGTTCACCTAAAGTTGAAGAAACCCAATCAATTAGGGTTTCCTAGAGAGTTCTCGTCAATGGCATCCATAAGCCCGATGGCAATAGGCTCCGATGGACACCATCCTCTCCTATTCCCTTGTTCTTACGCACCATAGCTGGTGTGGGATCAAGAGGACTAGTCACCGACTAGAAGAGAGCGGACTTAGATCGAGAGCCATAACAATGAATTGAGCAGCCGGAAACTCATCCAAGATCCGAGCCCGCGATTCATCAGCCGCCTTGAAGTTTCTCGCCGGAATCACCAGCCTCGCTCCACGCTTCGCCAACACACGCGAAGTCTCCGATCCGTTTGGAAACGTCGCAATAGGGTTTTGCCGTTCTTCTTCCTTTTATGTGTTTGGCTAATGGAGATTGACGATAATTTGGTTGTTATTAAATTTTCAGTCTCTCAATTACCCTTTTACCCCTTAATCAAATCCTTTTAGATTTAAAAATTAAACCGAAATTAAAAGGGGTCTACTTTGAATCTCATATACAATAAAGGCCTATTAGGCCAATCTTCTCAATATTATAAAATTCATATACTTTATTGTTTTGGTTATTAGAATACTTTTATTATAATATTGTTAGTTTAAAATGTGTATACTATTAGTTCAAATCGAGTGTTCTATTAGTTTAAATTATATATTAGTACATGCATTATCTTGAACTTATGAAAATAATTTGTAAAAATGTGCGAACTATTGGTACAATATAATCTGAACTAACAAAACAAAAAACTTGAACGAAAAAAATATCCGTTAGAAAAAGAAGAAGATGATGAAAAATCTAGAAGAAAGAAATTCAAATTTTTGTGTGCTATTAGCTGAAAAATATAAGAATCATCAATATTATAATATAATTTGAACTAATATAAAAAAAATAAAAAAGAAAAAAGAAAAAAAGAAAAAAGAAGTGTACGTTAAAAAAAATGTGGGGATGACATGTATCACTCCGTTAAACAACCAAAACATTAAAATTTAGACATAATAAGATATAATATTCATTTTAAAAAATATGAGAGCTAACTTTTGTCCAACTTGTAATAGGAAAAGGGATAGCTTTTCAACTAAGACTGGAAGCATAAACTACGTAATTTTTTTATACTCAAATACATACTTAAAATTTAGGACTTATTTTATATGTATACATTACCCATCTCACCCAAAAAAATTACGCTTTTAGTTTTATTTGCGGATATATATACCCATTTTTTAACATCATTCTTCATGTTTAGGGTTAACCGATCAATTCGATCTAATTCGAATTTCTGAATATAATTTTCGATTAAACTCCAATATGTATTGGGACGGATATTCAACAACTTTTCACTGAATCAGGGAATTATCAAATGTATCCAAATTGTCGGTTTAATCTTGACTCTAAAACTTAGCATAGGGATATTCGTATATTTGTGAATAACCGTTTTGAAAAATGGTATTCGTATATTTGTGAATAACCGTTTTGAAAAATGGTATTCGTATCCGAATTTTGTTAAATAGAAACATTTATGGATTTCGTCATATTGTATCATTGGCTTTCTTGGATCCTCGGTCGGAATAGTTTTGCACTTGGATCCTCGGTCGGAATAGTTTTGCACCACTCCTATCTTGTGATCCGTCATTGTGATGATTTTCTCATCCCCGCTTAAGTCTCATTGAAACACAAGCCGGAGACGTGTCCCAATTATACTCTATACCGGAAAATCCACAAATATTCCTATCTACCGGAACCACTAGCCAACCTCCTATCGATACCTTTCAACCGGTTTTCATATTGTTAGAACTTAGAACAATAAAATCGGATCAATATTTTCACAAACATATAAGTATGTAAGAACAAGTAGATCTCTAAGCTTAATACACATTATTGTTTTGATGAAGTATTGTCCTATAAATGAAAAGTGTACATCTTATCTTAATTATATCTTTCTTATAAGTAATAAATGAGACACCCTTATTGTCACGTGTCAGCGCCAGAATTCACGAAGTCTTAAAAAATCTTTTAAAAAGTTAATATTTTACGTTAATAATAATTAAATTTAAAAAATATAAAAGTTAGTAAATATTTTACTAATAACAATTTGCAACTAAGATTTTACTTAAAACAATTTACAACTAAGATTTGCAACTAAAATTTTGTTTATATTTTAATTGTATGTACGATTATTATCAATTAAGTTTGTTATCATTTTATTTTTTTTCTTTATCAAATAAATTTGTTTGTTTTTTAAATATATTTTATGAAATATTTTTAGCCAACTATCGTTATTATTAATTTAGTTCACTGGGCAAAAAAAAATCAAAGTTCGACCGTGTTCGTTTGATTTAATTAAATATCTTAGTTTGTTCATATAAAATTGAGCATGACCGAATTTCATTCGTCTTGAATGGATATCGAATATAATATATTGTTTATGTTTATATATATCTTCTTTATACATTATCATAATATTTATGTTTATATATATCTTCTTTATACATTATTTTAAATATATTTTATGAAATATTTTTGTTAAAAATATGACAGTAGTTTACATATATTCATATTAGAAAAAATTGTCCAAACATGAAGATCTTATAGTTTCAACTCATAAAATAAGAAAATGATTAAAAAATCATTGTTTAGAGACATTAGGAATAAAAGAGGAGTAAAATGAGAAAAGCTATCATTTATTATACGATGAAAATAATAAAAACTAGAGTACCATGTTAGTTGAGCTTGTGTATTTTTATTATATCATCCTATTAAAATTGGTCTCTCAAAATATTAATGTAGTTTTTAAGAAATAAATTTAAAAAATATTTATATTAAGCAAATATAAATAAGTTGACATTAAATAACAATTTTCAGATCTTTATATTTAATAATATATACATAGACATAGATTATGTTGATAATGGTGACAAGTATTTTGCCACAATTTTACTCATAAACATATTTTTAATTGACACAAAAAGTGACCCAAAACAGGCCATTACCGACATATTCAGCTCATCAACTAAAATTCATTTATAAGTAAGGAATAATAATTATAACATAACACAAGACTAATGGCAGGTTCTCCTCGACAGGCAAGACAGTTTTCAACAGAACTCATCCGAAATCTCAGACACAAACCTACAAGCAATTTGATACCTCTCTGAGTTTTTCTTGAATGAATGTCTAATTTAACAAGTATCCTCTTTGTTTACTTTGACATCCTTCATCACCGCATCCATTTCCGTCCGTGCATTGTTGATTGTGCTAATGCTTTTCCCATGTCTCTTCTTAAAATCACTCTGTTCACTTGCTTTTCTGCTTCTTGATATTGTTGTTCTACTTCTTGATATTGTTGTGGCGGCACATAGGCTTGTATGCTATGAGCCGTAGGGGAATGATAGGCAATTAATCGATCAGTAGTTCATGTCTGTCATGTGTCTAGGATTATCTATGGTTGTGTGAAATTGTACAACATAACCTGTTTATTCTTCAAACATTCTATTTATACAAGTTCTCAAACTATCACACTTACGTGATAACCGATGTGGGATTGAAAAAAATAAAGAAATTGTATACAAGTTCTCAAATTGTCTACATTACTTTATACCGATGTGGGACAACAATGTAAATGAAGATATGACCGAAATTTAAAAAAATGTGGATATGAGAAGAACAAAATATTATGTCAGAAATATCCGTAGATCAAAGACTCATATATCAGTATGTCAACGACCCACATAACACATATTAATCCGATTTGAATAATAACTTATCCAAAAGGCCATGAAATGTATGATTTGTTTATTCTTCAAACCTTATTTTTTTGAGAAAACGGGCAATGAAACTCGATCACTGTGAAACAATGGTGAAACGAGAAACCGAGAAAATCGGCAGACGGACACAACCGCCCACAACAACTCACACCAAGCAAAAATGCAAAAAGAAAAAACATGCCTATTGTAAACTTGTGCATAATTAAGGCTCATTTGTTTATTAGGTGACAAAGTAGGGTCCTATTATTTATAAATAAATATTAATTTATTTTTTAATTTTAATTTAGTGGGTTTCAAACTCTTGATGAGATACGCTCCAATATATATATATATATTCTATTATAAACTTGTGTATCATTTGTAAGAGCCTTAGTTTTGGGAGCGAGTTTTGGTCTTAGCCTCCCCCGCGGGTCTGTGAGGCCGCCCCTGCGGCTCCCCTGTTGTTCTGCCCCTGCAGCCAGGAAACCCGCCCCTGCGGTTTCCGGCGGTTGCAACCGGTTTTGTTGACCCTTTGACCGTGCTTTACCTTACCTTACCTCCTTCATTCCACCTTGCTGAGCAAGGGTTTCCTCACTTTTCCATTCCATCTTCACGTCCTTCTTGCTTCTCCCTTGTTCCCTCTTGATCTTGTTCTTGGTTTGGAAGAGTTTGGTTTGAGTTTGGTGGATGTGTTGTGGCTTTTGTGGTTGATGACTGTGAGTGTTATTGTGCTTGGAAGCAGTGAGTTGTTGGTGATCAGTACCTTAGCTAACCACAGCTGTGGTAAGCTTCTTCCTCCTTGCTTCTTCATTCTTTCTTCTTCCTTTCTTGTTCTTCTTCTTCCTTAGCATAAGGATTAGATGATTGAATGTAGGATTGATGTTTGTATGTGTATGTTGTGGCATGGATATGAATCTGGAAAGGAGTAGACGTGATTGATCACTGAAGAGCTAAAGAGAAGGAGGTTTCATTCTGCACTGTCGCCGCCCCGCGGCGAGAGTCACCGCCCCGCGGTTACCGTGTCACAGCGCCTGCCGTGCAGCGGCGTGCCTGCGCTTGCCAGCGTTCCTTGTCACGCCCCCTGCGGATTTTACCTGCCGCGCCTGCGGGTGATCTCCTCCGCCCCTGCGTCCTTAGTTCACGCAGGTGCGTCTTGTCCCGGGACTACCTATAGTTAGGTAGTTCCTTTCCTTTCTAGTATGAGGAACTTAGTACCATGCTAGGATTCGGATGTTGACGAGTATGATATGGAATTGCCGGTTAGGGCTTTGAGGTTTACGAGTTGGATATGATCCCTTATGGATCCCTTGGGTCTAGGTGTGACCCTTTGTGTGATAGGAGTTTGATATTTATGTATGCCTTGTATAGGCCGTGTTATCCTCCAGTTTGGAGTGGACTGAGTTGAGGTTGATCCAGTGAGACGACTACGAGGTTGAGGTAAGTCCGTGGGACTTACTTAGTTGCCATTCCTTTATAGGATGTTGTGCATGAGTGGTGTGTGTTATATGTTTATAGCATGTGTTATGATGGTCACCGACCTATGATGTATTGATTGCCCATTGTAGGGCTGTGACAACTTTTCCATTCATCCCGCTGGGAGTTGGGGGTTCTCTGTGGTCAGGCCAGACCTGGTAAACGGTTCGGGCACTCTCCATTCCCTTAGGGTACACGGGGAGGTGTTCCAGGCACCATTCCAGCTGGTTATAGTACCCAGAGGCGTGGATTATATTCCTCGTGTCACTTATGTTTATATGGATATTTATATATGAGTTGATTGCTGGACTTTATAAAGATAATGAACCGGGTAAATGTGTGAAAGCATGATGATGTGTTAAGATTTCTGATGTGTGTTTGTGCTCTAGCATATTCCTATATTTGTGTATGGTTAGCTAACGGTTTCATACCGTGTTGTAGACACTTTGCAGGATAGGAGAGCTGCAGAGTGATTCAGAGTGGGTGATCCGCTGAGGGCTCCGTACACTGGGGCATTATCGGGGAAATGGGTCTTTTGTTGTACAATATGGTTTTGTTTGTACTCAACGGTACATTGTATTACCTTTTTGATATATATATATATATATATATATATATATATATATATATATATATATATATATATATATATATCAGTTTCATGTTTTGTTTTAATCTATCGGTCTTGTTGTAAGATCAGTGAAATTGTTGTCAGGCTAGGGTCAGGATCCATTGTGAGATCCTAGCCCAGTAGCACTCCGAGTCCTACGGATTTGGGGTGTTACAAAGTTGGTATCAGAGCCCAGGTTGACAACAATGGCACTAGTAATCTGCAATAAGGTCGAATAGATAACTAAACAGAACCCGAAAAGGGGTCTGACTTTTAAAAAGGTTTTGGTTTTGAAATGAGTACAAATGTTTTGGGATACCGTGTACGGGAGCCATCACCCCTCTGAAGACCTCGATAGTATAGATATATATAGATATTCTGCTGTGATTGATCTGTGATATATCTATACATATGGCATATATATAGCCTTCTAAGCTAGGTTTACGTCCTCTGAAGATGGTTCAGACTAGAGCTTTACCTGCAGCTGGGCAAGGTAGAGGTAGAGGTAGAGGTAGACCCCCTCTAGGCCGAGGACGAGGTAGGATACCTGCTGATGGTTCCCAGGCAGCAGGAGAGATCCACGAGGAGGTTGCTGAGAGCGCCGTTCCTGAGACTGGGAACGGGGCAGTTGAGGGACAGGGGGTACAGAGAGCCCAGTCTGGTGAGTCTGATCGTGTCTCTATGGGTAGATCAGAGTTTCAGGCTTATATCAGACGTGTTGAGGAGGCTGCTAGAGCCGGTAGGCATGCCCCAGACTTACAGGCACAGGAGGGACCATCTGAGAGGTCCCACACCGTTACCTAGGTACCAGCTGTACATGCATCTGCCGTTGAGATTGCTCGGGCTACAGAGGAGCATAGAGGGCCTCGACCAGACACTTGGTTGAAGGCTTTTCATCAGATGGGAGTACCCCCTTTCACTGGGAAAGTGGGGCTAGAGGTGGAGCTTTGGATAGGACATGTAGACTCAGCTCTAGAGTCTATTAGATGTCCAACTGACAGGCAGATTGAGTTGGTGCAGACCTTGTTCAGAGATTTGGCACAACACTAGTGGAGGTCTGTACGAGTACAGGTTACTAGTTATGAGCAGATGAGGACTCTGATCCGAGAGCGTTTCTGCCCTGCCTCGTTGAGGAGGGAGAAACTGCGAGACTTTGTTGAGGCTGAGTTCGAGGATGTACCGGTCTCGAAGGCTATTAGGAGATTTCAGGAGGAGCTGGCATTGTTGGGTCCAGCTGCACCTGATGCAGATCAGCACGTGTATTTGTTTTCTCGACGTCTGAGGGATACCACCCGTACCTATATGGCGGGTTTTCACTGTGAGACCTTGGTCGATTATCAGGACCGGGCTTCTGACTACGAGAGGCAGAGAGCTAGCCAGACCAGTGGTACTGGTGAAGCTACTGGTTCAGGGCGAGGCTAGAGTCGCCAGAGTCGTCCTCCATCTGCACCGGGTGCAGATAAGGGAGTGCAGTGCTTCAACTGCAGTGAGTATGGGCATATGAGGTCAGAGTGTACTAGGCAGCCGGTGACATGTTTCACTTGTGGCCGACCTGGTCATAGAGCTACCTTCTGTAGACGAGGGAGAGCTTCATCACAACAGGATTCTTCTCCTGCTAGTGCAGTAGGAGGTGGACAGAGACCACCTCAGCAGCAACAACAGAGTCAGGGACAACAGAGGGTCCCAGATCGCCCTACGACTCAGGGATCTGCTCCTGGGACGAGTAGAGGCAGAGGCCGTGGTGGGGGCACCACTGATACCAGAGGCCCACAGGGTCGTGTTTTTGAGTTGAGGAGTGCAGAGGAGCCAGCTGCACCTACTGCTACAGGTACCATTTTGATTCATGGTTTACCTGTTAGAGTTTTATTTGATATTGGTGCTACGCACTCTTTTATTTCTGATGCCTGTGTAAAGCGCCTGGGTTTAGATACAGTTGAGGGGATGCCCTTTATTATAGGGTTACCCGATGGTGGTAGGGTCAGAGGTACCCGTGGATTCACGGCTGTCCCATTTCTGTAGGGACTCGTGTGTTACTAGTTGACTTCTTTGTCATGCCGTTAGAGCATGAGGAAGTTATACTAGGTATGGATTGGATGGATAGACATTATGCAGTCTTAGATGTAGGTAGGAGCACTGTTATCCTCTCTACCGAGTTAGGCCAGATAGAGGTTTTCCGAGGTTGGGACCTTGGAAAGGTAGGCACAGTTATCAGTGCTATACGGGCAGCGAGACTGATTGCACAGGGTTGTGAGGCCTTCTGGTGTTATGCCATGAATGAGGGGGAGAGTCCAGCATTAGAGGATATCCTAGTGGTTTGCGAGTTTACTGATATTTTTGCTGAGCCGTCCAGTTTGCCGCCTCAGAGGAGTGTGGATTTTAGTATCGAGTTAGAGCCTGGTACGAGACCCATCTTGAAGGCCCCATACCGGATGACACCTGTCGAGATGTTAGAGCTGAAGAAGCAACTCGAGGAGTTGGCTGAGAAGGGCTTCATTTGCCCTAGCGTGTCCCCATGGGGAGCACATGTCCTCTTTGTACGGAAGAAGGACGGATCGCTGAGATTGTGTATTGATTACAGAGAGCTGAACAAGGTGACCATCAAGAACAAGTATCCATTACCGCGCATTGATGATTTATTAGATCAGCTACAGGGAGCGACTGTGTTCACCATGATTGACCTGCGTTCCGGGTATCACCAGCTAAGGGTGAGGGAGCAGGATGTGCACAGGACAACATTTCGGACCAGATATGGAAACTACGAGTTTGTAGTGATGCCATTTGGGCTTACAAATGCCCCAGCCGTCTTTATGGAGTTGATGAACAGTATCTTCATCGACTTCCTGGATCAGTTTGTAGTGGTTTTCATTGATGACATTCTGGTATACTCTCGCAGTGGAGAGGAGCATGCAGGACATCTGAGGACTGTATTGCAGGTTTTGCGGGATAGAGAACTTTATGCAAAGTTCTCTAAGTGCGAGTTCTGGATGCCAGAGGTAGCATTCCTGGGTCACATTGTATCCGCCGAGGGGATCAAGGTTGATCCGGCGAAGATAGAAGCAGTAGTTGCATGGCCTACACCGACGAACGTCAAGGAAGTACGTAGTTTTCTTGGCCTAGCCGGTTATTACAGACGCTTTGTGGAGGGATTTTCTATGATTGCCCGTCCATTGACGAGTTTGCTGAGGAAGACTACCAGATTTGTGTGGTCTGATCAGTGTATGCAGAGTTTTGAGGAGCTGAAGAGACGTCTGACTTCTGCTCCTGTTTTGGCACAGCCAGAGGGTACAGAGGATTTCGTAGTATACAGTGATGCATCCAAGCTAGGCTTGGGATGTGTGTTGATGCAGAGAGGCAGGGTGATTGCATATGCGTCTAGATAGCTAAAGACGTATGAGGAGAACTACCCAACTCATGATCTGGAGTTGGCAGCGGTAGTTCATGCACTGAAGATCTAGAGACATTACCTGTATGGTGTTACGTGTCAGATCTTCACAGACCATCAGAGTCTGAAGTACATTTTCACGCAGCGGGAATTGAATAACCGCCAGCGTAGGTGGCTTGAGCTGATCAAGGATTTTGATCTGGAGATTCTGTATCATCCGGGGAAGGCGAACGTAGTCGCCGATGCCTTGAGCAGGAAGACACCTCGAGAGCAGGCGATTGCGAAGCTGACAGTTTAGCAGAAGTTACGGAGGGATTTGATCTGGCTAGAGTTGGACATCTAGTTTCCTGATGAGGATGCCCAGCTGCGTACTTTAGAGGTTATTCCTGATCTGTTGGATGAGATCCGACAGAAACAGGAGACTTGCCCAACCTTGATGAGGATCAGAGAGCGGATGTCTCGGGATGAGGCACCACAGTTCCTGCTGGGAGCAGATGGAGTTTTGAGGCGCCGCAGTCGCGTCTGTGTACCTACTGATACAGAGCTGAGACAGAGGATATTACAGGAGGCTCACTATACACCTTACTCGGTACATCCAGGTACGAGTAAGATGTATCAGGATTTGAGACGTTTTAATTGGTGGGGAGGGCTGAAGCCCGATGTGGCCAGATTTGTGGCACAGTGTGCGACCTGCCAGTAGGTCAAGATCGAGCATTTCAGACCTGGAGGTGAGCTCCATCCACTTCCTGTTCCACAGAGGAAAAGGGAGGACGTCACCATGGACTTTGTGATTGGACTTAGGTTGAGCCGGAGTTTTGATGCCATCTGGGTCATAGTTGACAGACTGACGAAGACGGCACATTTCATTCCTATTCCAGAAACGTGGCCGGTTAGCAGATTAGCAGAGGAGTACACTGGGCAGATAGTGAGACTCCATGGTGTACCGATGACGATCGTCTTAGACAGAGATGGGAGATTTACCTCGAGATTCTAGCAGTAGATTTAGACTTCCCTGGGGACGAGTTTGCACTTCACGACTGCGTTTCATCCTCAGACAGATGGTCAGTCAGAGAGGACCATTCAGACGCTGGAGGATATGTTGCGAGCTTGTGTGTTGGATTGGTGACAGGTGTGGACGGATCATCTCCCACTTGTTGAGTTCTCCTACAACAACAGTTGGCATGCATCTATTGGGATGACTCCATATGAGGCACTGTATGGACAGAGATGTCGTACTCCGTTATGTTGGGATGAGCAGAGCAGTGTCAGTGGTTTAGCACCTGATCAGATTCAGGATGATATGGCTCGAGTAGCATTGATTAGAGAGCGTATGCTGACTGCACAAAGCCGTCAGAATTCTTATGCTGACAGGAGGCGTAGACCTCTAGAGTTTAGGGTTGGAGCCCATGTGTGGCTGAGAGTGTCCCCGACAAGAGGTGTTAGGCGTTTTGGCATTAAGGGGAAGTTGAGTCCCAGATATGTCGGACCGTTCGAGATTCTGGATCGGGTTGGGAGTGCCGCTTACAGATTGGCCTTGCCTCCGAGATTAGAGGGTGTTCACCCTGTATTTCACGTGTCTCAACTGAGAGAGTATATACCAGATCCGAGACACATCGTGAGTTATGAGGATTTGGTGGTTGAGCCGGACCACACTTTTGTTGAGCATCCGATTGCAGTCCTAGAATGAGGTATGAGACGCCTGCGTTCGAAGGACATACCTATGCTTAGGATACAGTGGTCGAGACGAGGACCTGAGGAGGCTACATGGGAGACTGATATCCAGAGGAACTATCCAGAGTTCTATGCTGAGATAGGTGCACCAGTAGGATCACCGAGTAGATCTTAGTACTAGCTTGGTGAGTCTTATGTGCTTACATGCTTATATGCTATGATATGTTATTTCATGCTAGCTTGTGTGGTTATGATCTTATTAGATCTTGTTGTGCTAGTATGATTTTGTTTATAGCTGGAAATGGCTCTTTCCTCCCTGCTATTGGGATATGTGATGTTTTGGCTAGATATGGTTTCCCTCTAGGCCTTTGATAGTATAGTTTGCTGCTAGAGTGGATGGTTTCCTCCATGCTTATGCTTGAGGTTATAGAGAGAGTTGTACCTCGGCTTGTGAGTCCGAGTGGTTGAGGATTTTACAAGTTTCGGGACAAAACTAGTTTTTAGGGGGGTGAGGTGTAAGAGCCTTAGTTTTGGGAGCGAGTTATGGTCTTAGCCGCCCCCGCGGGTCTGTGAGGCCGCCCCTGCGGCCAGAAAACCCGCCCCTGCGGTTTCCGGCGGCTGTAACCGGTTTTGTTGACCCTTTGACCGTTCTTTACCTTACCTTACCTCCTACGTTCCACCTTGCTGAGCAAGGGTTTCCTCACTTTTCCAATCCATCTTCACGTCCTTCTTGCTTCTCCCTTGTTCCCTCTTGATCTTGTTCTTGGTTTGGAAGAGTTTGGTTTGAGTTTGGATGTGTTGTGGCTTTTGTGGTTGATGACTGTGAGTACTGCTGTGCTTGGAAGCCAGTGAGTTGTTGGTGATCAGTACCTTAGCTAACCACAGTTGTGGTAAGCTTCTTCCTCCTTGCTTCTTCATTCTTTCTTCTTCCTTTCTTGTTCTTCTTCTTCCTTAGCTTAGGATTAGATGATTGAATGTAGGATTGATCTTTGTATGTGTATGTTGTGGCATGGATATGAATCTGGAAGGGAGTAGACGTGATTGATCACGTGAAGAGCTAAAGAGAAGCCGCGAGGTTTCATTCTGCGTTGTCGCCGCCCCGCGGCCGAGAGTCACCGCCCCCGCGGTTACCGTGTCACAGCGCCTGCGTCGTGCCTGCGCTTTCCAGCGTTCCTTGTCACCGCCCCTGCGGATTTTACCTGCCGCGCCTGCGGGTGATCTCCTCCGCCCCTGCGTCCTTAGTTCACGCAGGTGCGTCTTGTCCCGGGACTACCTATAGTTAGGTAGTTCCTTTCCTTTCTAGTATGAGGACTTTGTACCATGCTAGGATTCGGATGTTGACGAGTATGATATGGAATTTCCGGTTAGGGCATTGAGGTTTACGAGTTGGATATGATCTTTGTGTGATAGGAGTTTGATATTTATGTATGCCTTGTATAGGCCGTGTTATCCTCCAATTTGGAGTGGACTGAGTTGAGGTTGATCTAGTGAGACGACTACGAGGTTGAGGTAAGTCCGTGGGACTTACTTAGTTGCCATTCCTTTATAGGATGTTGTGCATGAGTGGTGTGTGTTATATGTTTATAGCATGTGTTATGATGGTCACCGACCTATGATGTATTGATTGCCCATTGTAGGGTTGTGACAACTTTTCCATTCATCCCGCTGGGAGTTGGGGGTTCTCTGTGGTCAGGCCAGACCTGGTAAACGGTTCGGGCACTCTCCATTCCCTTAGGGTACACGGGGAGGTGTTCAGGCACCATTCCAGCTGGTTATAGTACCCAGAGGCGAGGGTTATATTCCTCGTGTCACTTATGTTTATATGGATATTTATATATGAGTTGATTGTTGGACTTTATAAAGATAATGAACCGGGTAAATGTGTGAAAGCATGATGATGTGTTAAGATTTCTGATGTGTGTTTGTGCTCTAGCATATTCCTATATTTGTGTATGGTTAGCTAACGGTTTCATACCGTGTTGTAGACACTTTGCAAGATAGGAGAGCTGCAGAGTGATTCAGAGTTGGGTGATCCGCTGAGGGCTCCGTACACTTGTAACACCCCAAATCCGTAGGACTCGGAGTGCTACTGGGCTAGGATCTCACAATGGATCCTGACCCTAGCCTGACAACAATTTCACAGATCTTACAACAAGGCACCAATAGATTAAAACAAAACATGAAACTGATATTTATATATCCAAAAAGGTAATACACCGTACCGCTGAGTACAAACAAACTAAAATGTACATCAAAAGAACCCAAATTCCCGATACCGCCCCAGTGTACGGAACCCTCAGCGGATCACCCACTCTGAATCACTCTGCAACTCTCCTATCCTGCAAAGTGTCTACAACACGGTATAAAACCGTTAGCTAACCATACACAAATATAAGAAAATGCTAGAGCACAAACACACATCAGAAATCTTAACACATCATCATGCTTTCACACCTTTACCCGGTTCATTATCTTTATAAAGTCCCGCAATCAACTCGTATATAAATATCCATATAAACATAAGTGACACGAGGAATGTAACCCTCGCCTCTGGGTACTATAACCAGCTGGAATGGTGCCTGGAACACCTCCCCGTGTACCCTAAGGGAATGGAGAGTGCCCGAACCGTTTACCAGGTCTGGCCTGACCACAGAGAACCCCCAACTCCCAACGGGATGAATGGAAAGGTTGTCACAACCCTACAATGGGCAATCAATATATCATAGGTCGGTGATCATCATAACATATGCTATAAACATATAACACACACCACTCATGCACAACATCCTATAAAGGAATGGCAACTAAGTAAGTCCCACGGACTTACCTCAACCTCGTAGTCGTCTCACTGGATCAACCTCAACTCAGTCCACTCCAAACTGGAGGATAACACGGCCTATACAAGACATACATATATATCAAACTCCTATCACACAAAGGGTCACACCTAGACCCAAGGGATCCATAAGGGATCATATCCAACTCGTAAACCTCAAAGCCCTAACCGGCAATCCCATATCATACTCGTCAACATCCGAATCCTAGCATGGTACTAAGCTCCTCATACTAGAAAGGAAAGGAACTACCGAACTATAGGTAGTCCCGGGACAAGACGCACCTGCGTGAACTAAGGACGCAGGGGCGGAGGAGATCACCCGCAGGCACGGCAAGTACAATCCGCAGGGGCGGTGACAAGGAACGCTGGCAAGCGCAGGCACGCCGCTGGCACGACGCAGGCGCTGTGACACGGTAACCGCGGGGCGGTGACTCTCGGCCGCGGGGGCGGAGACAACGCAGAATGAAACCTCGCGGCTTCTCTTTAGCTCTTCCCGTGATCAATCACTTGCACTCTCTTCCAGATTCATACACAAGCATAAACATACACATATCAACATCACCCTATGTTCAATACATCTATTCCTAAGCTAAGGAAGAAAGAGCAAAGAAGAAGAAAGGATGAAGAAGCAAGGAGGAAGAAGCTTACCACTGCAGAAGGTCTAGGCAGGCAAAGGCATAAGCACACTCAGTTGGCTTCACAAGCTCAGCAACCACAACTAGCATCAACAGCCACACCACCACATACACAACTCTACCAACTCAAGGGAACAACCAACTCAAGCTCAAGGAGAAGAAGAAGAAGCAAGAAGGACGTGAAGATGGATTGAAAAAGTGAGGAAACCCCTGCTCAGCAAGGTGGAACGAAGGAGGTAAGGTAAGGTAAAGCACGGTCAAAGGGTCAACAAAACCGGTTGCAGCCGCCGGAAACCGCAGGGGCGGGTTTCCTGGCCGCAGGGGCGGAACAACAGGGGAGCCGCAGGGGCGGCCTCACAGACCCGCGGGGGCGGCTAAGACCAAAACTCGCTCCCAAAACTAAGGCTCTTACAACACTGGGGCGTTATCGGGGATATGGGTCTTTTGTTGTACATTATGGTTTTGTTTGTACTCAGCGGTACATTGTATTACCTTTTTGATATATATATATATATATATATATATATATATATATATATATATATATATATATATATATATATATATATATATATATATATATCAGTTTCATGTTTTGTTTTAATCTACCGGTGTCTTGTTGTAAGATCAGTGAAATTGTTGTCAGGCTAGGGTCAGGATCCATTGTGAGATCCTAGCCCAGTAGCACTCCTATTCTATATATATATATATTTTAATGTTTTTTTGTAAAGTTATACCCAAAGTTGAATTTTAATACACAATATTTCAATTTCACAAGCCCAAGAAATTTTACAAGTTATACAAAACTATCGATTTATACAATCGATTTATACAAACCTCTCGATTTACAATTCCAATATAGTTTAGCAGTTTAGTAATTGTAAATGTGAATATTTGAGATCATTCATTTCTTTCTCAAAAGTAGAAAGAAAAAGCAAACATTGGGTTGTATGATGCGACGGGGAACATCATTGTTGCTCTTTCTTTAATGAAAAATCACTATAATGGGCCAACCATCGAGATTCCAGAATAAATTTAGCCAATCAAATTGTTCGTAGGATTCCTTTTTAGGGTTCTATGAACATGGTGGTGTGGTGTCACCTTCGATCACGCCGGAGTCCGATGTGTACCGCCGGGATTTGATTGTTTGGTGGTACCTAAGGATGGCACGAGATTGGATGTTGGATGGACGGATCACTTTCATCATTTGAAATCGTTTTATAAAAACCTTCTTTACCTCAATTATAGAAAAAATAAGTAAGAAAGTAGGTCATTTGTGAACATTAGCTAAAAAAATTTCATTTTATAACTTGTTACTAATATTTCTAATGATATATTTAAATAATATTTTTTTAATAATTTTACTTCTACATCAACTATATACTTCATCAACAAGTAAACTTATTTTTGTAAGTTATTATCTTATATTACATAAGTTTTATCGAAAGAGTTTATAATAGTTTATTGAATGGTATATTATAAAAAAATTATATTTAAATAAAAATAATTTTTTTAATAACTTTACCCTTACATCAATTGTGAGATATCCATAAAGTTATCTATTTCAATGTTTATTTATAATAAAATATTCATGGGAGATATCCATAAGTGATCTATTTCAATGTTTATTTATAATAAAATAATTCAGTTTTTCATTCATTCATTTCGAGTGTAATGATTCCATTTAATAATATTAAGCTAGAGACCGGACACTTATTTTTTTTGTTAAACTAAATTGAAATGATCGTTATAATAAGTATCATAATTAGTAAGGGATATTAAATATCACAACATTTTTTATACGACATTTTTTATAATTATAGTTCATTGAATCAATAGTATTAAATATTAATAATTACTAATAAATATTTATTTTCATTGAGTTACCACTTAGAAATTACCATCTACAAAAGATTATACTTTTACATTTATATACAAAATCATACTTTATTTTCCTCATATACTTTTCCTACTCCAACCCACATGCGGCAAATCATGAATCCGCCGACCATATAGTAGCCACACACACTTCTTAGATAGAAAATCGATGGTGGAAAAAAGGTAGATGAAAAGCAATTTTGGGAAAATTAGTTTAGAAGTGGTAATTTTATAATATGCTGTAAAATATATGGAATTAGTTCAGGTAAAAAAAAATAGTTATTTTATATGAAAATATGAAGAGATGTATTATTTTGAGTATTTTTCTAGTTCTATTTGCTCAAAACTTTCTAGTTCTATTTGCTCAAAAAAATAGTTCTTTTATAGTTCTTTTGAGTATTATAACTGTTTTTTTTATTAGTTAATTTTTTTCACGAATTCAAATTATTAGTTCATGTATTTTAGTTGTATATATTTGTTAGATTCGGGTATTATAGCATCCATAAAACTTAATATTTGTTTCCAATAAACATCACCTCAATAAAACAATGTATTACAATTGACGCTATGTATAGCAATTGGGCCTTTGTTATAGTGCAAGTTTTGTTTGTGTTTCGTACTTAAAAAAGACAAAAAGTATTACCACTTTTTATGGGCATGGCAATTCGCAAAGAACACGACCACCACTGCAACAATATATTATTTCATGGAAGATACCATTCCAAACGTTACATTCCAAAAAAAAAACACCCTAATTTGTCCTATTTAGACTCACCTCTTCCTTCAATAATTTAAGGACATAATTAGAAATCCGATTCAAAATATTAAAATATAGGTTGAATGACTTGAATCTCAACTACTCTTCCTATATAGAGATTTCTTAATACATCGACAACCTTTTATAACTCGACTCATTCGGCTTGAATAACAATATCGTTGTTATGTATGAAGCTACTTGAGCTTGGCTTGAAAGAAAGCAAATAGGTTCTTGTTTATTCACTTTATAAATAAGTTAAATATAAGCATAATTTAAGTTCGAATAAAATTTAGACTTAGACTCATTTTTAAAACAAGCTAAACATGAATGTAGGAGTGGGAAGAGACGCCCAGTCCCGTCCCGACTATTTTAAATGGGACGGAATCAAGATGGACCTTGGGTATTTTAGATTAAATCTCAACAGGTCTTATTCCGGCTGGGACCGGGACCGGGACGGGACGGGATGGGATGGACCCAATACCTTTTGAACATTAGTTTATTTAATGTTTTAAAATTTTACGTTTTATTCACAAAATATTCGTATATATTGTATTTAAGGCGCAAAAACAATAAATTTTTAAATATTCATAACAACATATTACAGTATATTATTATTTCCAAATATATATAATAAAACACATTTTAATAAATTTGGTACATTTGTCAGTTTTAACGGTTTGACCAACATGATTTATTTTTTAAAATATATAAATGTAACTATATTATAACTATATAAGTATTTCACTAATGCTTAGAGATTCTACTTATTGGTTTCAAAAAAAAAAAAAGATTCTACTTATATTTATTATATTAAAGTAAAAATTTTATTATATACGTGACGGGACAAACCTATCAGTATGAAGAAGTTAAGACTCATATCTCGTCCCGGATAGTTTTTGATGAGACAGGTTTGGGACGAGATTTACAATTTCGAATGAAATCTTGCCGGAATCGGGATGGGCCCGAGACAAGACCGAGATTGACGGAATTTGTGTCCACCGCTACATATATGTGTCAAAACTCGACTAAAATTACGTCTACATTGGATATGATAACCTCACTTATGAGGTAAGCTAAATTCTTAACTTTAAACAAAATAGTTTTCTGTAGTTATCAAGACTAGACACGATATAAGATGTAGATCGATATGTGATTCCACTTGATTTATGCAATTTGCAAGCTAAATACTTATCTTTAAACAAAAATAGTTTTCTGTACTTTATCAAGACTTGACACGATATTAAAGATTACAAATTTGTCGTCTAAAAAGCTGATTTAGGTGTGCCATTCTTGTCAATATCAATCCAAATGGGTTATCATTTGTAATTTGACAGCACCATTTTCGGTTAAAGAATAAAATAAATTAAAAAATAAGAGGTATAGAAACGTCAGCGGCAGGATTCGAACCTGCGCGGGCAAAGCCCACATGATTTCTAGTTGTGCCCGTTAAAACGTAACTCTTAAGTTCAAGTCTGGTCTGATTGAGCATAAGATGATTCGATTCTAGTGATATTAAGTTCTCATTTGGTTATAACTCTGGAAAGGAAAAAGGAATGAAAATGCATCTGGCATATATATTTACCTTGTTCATGAATTTATTTTTCTTTGGAATCATTCATTTAGTTTCAAGTAAAATGCATTTGCTTCCCCTCATTTTGTTTCTCTATAGGTATCAAACTAAACCAATTCTACTACAAATAGTTTAAACCACAAGGAATTCCATGCCTAAGGATATACATATGGACTAAATTCGCTTCCATTCAGTTTCCATTTTCGGAGTTAAAATCAAACAGACCCTAATTTTCTAAAGTTAAATTTTCATGTAATGCTCGAAAATCTCACTTTCTCGTATTATCAACAACATGATCTGATCTTTATTAGTGGTGTTCAACAACCCAAGATTGGACCAGAAAATTCCTTTTGAACCGGACTCAACTAAATATTCTTGTCCAGGACAGGTCCAGTTGGGTCATATATATATATATATATATATATATATATATATAAAAAAAAAAAAAAAAAAAAAAAAAAAAAAAAAAAAAAAAAAAAAAAAAAAAAAAAAAAAAAAAAAAAAAATATATATATATATATATATATATATATATATATATATATATATATATATACACACACACACGTGTGTATTATATTATATGTTTTTTATTAGTTAACCCCTTCAAAATTTGAGGGACTAGTTCAGACCTGAGGTCCCTGAATAGCCGGTCCAACCCAAATTTCGGTCCAAATTGGAATTTGAACAACACTAACCTTTATATCCTTAGTTATTTGTCAAAGAGTCTTTGTATTTGGCGATCTTTTGGCACCAAGAGCACAAGGATGGTATAATGTTGACAAATATACAATATACGATGATTGGTTTTCTAGATTTGAAGATATTGGGTAGATAAAGGGAAAATGAAGGATCATTTGATCAGCTTTTTACCCTACCTTTAATCCTACATCCATACATACTCTCTTGGGAAGCTAAATGAAGAGATCAAATGGGAAAAGAACAAAGTTGTTCTTGGAATGTCAACCATGATCTTCTTCTTACTGGGTTTGTCTGCAGATAAAGATCATATTCAATGGACAATAGGCACCCACCAAGAGAAATGGAACTTGACAACAATATAACTTCAGAACATAAAGATCATATTCATGGGCAATAGGCACAGTGTAAACTGAAGGCAAAAAACAACCAAAAAATAGTCAGGAACCCAGAATTGTGTAAACTCTGAAATGTACACAAAATTGAAGATCCCTATCCTGCTTTTTTACACCCCTTATGATATCAATCAAAATGAAAAAATATACAAAAAACCAAGCAACCGAAAAAACAAACAAAAACAGGCCCCAAAACAATCAATGGTGTAATCATCATCTCACAGCTTGTTAGATACAGCAGCTGTGAGCTCGCCCTCTCGTGAGAGTCAATACCCGGGATCCCCTTACCTTTCTTTGACGTCTGCAGCATTGTGATCACGACTACGGATGTGTAAATTCTCTTCTGGGTCAATCCCGGTAAATAATCTGAATCTGACTTGTGTGCTGCCAAGGAGGTCCTTGGTGCTTCAAAACTCGATCAAGTGTCGTACCCTCCCATTAGATGGCAGGGAAAAGAATTAAAGAATCACAATTGAAAGTCAGAAGCCAGGTAACATTTTTCCCTAGTGGTGATTTTTGTACGATGGAGAAGCATCAAACTTGATTCACCTTCAGCTGCAGATCACGTTGCGGATTTTGATCTTGAATCTTCTGGTTTATTCGTGTGACACATGCAATCAGGGCATGGGAAAGTATATATTGAATCATTCGCTCTTTTGAGCTCAAATCCTTTGGAATCGCTGTGTGATCTTATATTCAGCATATGCCGCTTGAAGCTTCTCCATCTGGATAGCAGTATAACCACAAAATGAAACTTATTAGGTTGATTTGACTAATATGAGCAACAGTTCCAAAACCTATACAACATATGTTACTTCATTGACATATAGACGTCTTCTAATACATACAAGGATCTTTCAGGAGAGGGTAACTTAAAGTAACCCATAGGCATTAGGCAAGATCAATATTTCAAGGTTATTCAAAAATCTTTCAAGATGTTATATATAAGTGGTTTTTACACTATTGCTCCGATGGAAATGTTAATTACACTATTTAAATACATATACAGATTATGACTTAGGGCTTGTTTGGCATCACAAGTTTTTTTCATTAGTTTAAGCTTTTTGGGTAGTTGTTTGAGTAGTTTAATGGAAGGCTTTGTAAAATTTGAAAATCTAATGGAAAATCTAATTGATGTTTGATAAAAGAAGGTAGATTATAAAATGATTTTACAAAAAAGGACTAATACAAATATATTTTATAAATGTAAGAGATATGACACTAGAGGTAAAATTGAAAGAAATAAGTGAAAGCTATACAATAATCTCCACAAAGCTATCAACATTAGCTTCTAAAAATCCTCCAAAAATCTCATCAAAAACCTTTCTAAAAATCTAATTCCCACACAAAGATATAGTGCCAAAAACACTAACAAGTTTTATTAAAAAAAAACACAGCTCTACTAAAATCTACAAAGAAAAGCTTTAACGGATACACCCTTAGTTGGCACATACAAAAGTCTTAATGCATACAAGGATCCTTTGTGAAGAGGTCATTTCTAGGTAATATGTAAGCAGGAAAAGTTTCAAGGTTACAGGAAAAAATTCAGTTATGACATCATGAAGTAGTTTCTCTATTATACACAGATCAAGTTTCAAATCAAGTGGTGTACACAGCTGGTGGTCGAGATTCAAACACAGGGTGGAGAGGCTGGCAAGGAAGAAATAATGAGATCAAAATCGTATGGGCGTTCCCTTCTTTCAGCTTCGTAAGCTTCTTTGGGTGGCATCTTAAATGTAGAAATTTTGTAAGAGGTGTTGGCATATCCTCTTCAGGGGATTTATTTGGTTATCTCAGCTGGTACTTCAAAATTTACAAGAACCAGATAAGGATATCAACTATTTGCACAATTCAGGGGATATAATATAAGCACCTCTTCAAGGTTCAAGCAGCTGAATATAAGTTCCTGAACATTCTAGTTAGGAACAGATTTGACAAATTATCTAGAAGGTATAGTAGATTTCAAGGACAGCTTATGCTATGCTAATCAACTATAGTACCTTGGCTAATTACCATAAAAAGTGGCAAGGGTGAAGTATTCAATGATGAACATATATAAAATCATATATGAAAATGCATACCCAATATTAGGATTATCGAATACTTGTGCCAACTTTCTCTTGTCAGGTCTGATAGTCTTTGAATGTCCCCCATATATGAATCTCCTATGACCCATGAGAAACTGAGGGAAGTTTCCACCTTGAGTTGTAAGAAACGCTTCACTATATAGACAGACAGTGTAATCTATAGCAGCCATCCGGGATGAAAAATTCTACAAGAAAAATTGTGTTGTGAGAACAAAGTCATACTATGACACCATGAGAGATATATGGAGAGAAGGCAAAGCACTAGAACCTGAAATGGTGCTAGTTCTTCAACTGATGCCAGCGTATCTTTTGTTTGCAGAAGAGGAAACATTTCAAGTAATGGAGCCATATTTCTTTCAGCATCGTAGATTATCCCAGAGGCCAAAAATATAGATGTGTTTTTATCAAACCCCATTCCTCTAAGCATGAGACCAACCTGTTGACATGTAAGAAATCAACATATGGAAGAATATATATGCAGCAAAAACTATAAATTGAACTCAAGTCCTGCAGATTTCAAAATACAAGTCGGGTTGATTAAATTTTCAAGTAAGTGACAGCCTGTACACACCATCCAAGGCAATTTCAATATAGAGTTACATGGAAACACACTTGAGGAAAATTTGAGAATCTAAAAAATGAAAAGAGTATAACAAGTCTCTAACAGAATTACGAGTTAGCAAGTTATCAGTTACGAATGTTTAACCAGCCTCTATTTCCACAGTCAACTACAAAAGGTAGAAAAAGAAAAGAGAAAATAGACTACCAAAGAATAAAGGTAAAATATAAAGAACATTCCAGGTTGCCAAAACAAAAATAAATCAGAAACACTTAAAAGTTATAATTAAGGATTTTTTCATCTATCGTGATTGAGATTGTCTATTGAAACGAAATACTACTTCCTTGACATCATACCTCCAGAGGAGTAAGAGGACATTTCCCATTGATTCTGATTAGACCAGGGCGTATAACTCGACCAGGCCTGGTAAATTTCCCTCTCCAACCTCTCTCTCTTGCTGCAACCATATCTTCCCGCTCTTGCTTGCCACCATCAAAAACACAGCAAGAGAAAGCAACCATATCCTGTGACAAACCAAATGGTGAGCGAAGTTATGAGAAGTGTTTATCTAAACTCACAGGAAAGGTGAACGAGACAACAACAACAAAAGTAAAGGACATCAGGCTAATATATCTAACCTCCTCAAAGCGAAGGTGCACAGAGATGTATTTTCCACCATTGCTTTTGCTTCGTTCTTTCATCCTTTTGACCAAGGTTTCACCCATGGTTAAAATAGGATTAGCAAACTTCAAAGCTTCATAGTTTGCCAAGCACCTAAGCCGTTGAACAGCTGGAGGGGCATCAAATGACAAACGATTTGCAAAAGGAGAGATCCTTATGACCCTGAGTTATCCACTATGGTTGAGTAAGCAACTTTAAATGAATGATTATCATGACATAGCAAAAATAAAATTACAATGAGAATAAAAAAATTATCCATTAGGATAGCAAAAGCTAAGTCTTATCACAGAACATTTCATTTTCAACTGATTATTTTATCATATTAAGATGATATAATTGGAGTATAGACTGACACCCATGTATCTCATACAACAATTTGCAGCTTTCAGGTGGATAAGTTCCAATTTCTATTCAACAAACTTTCAGCATAAATAATTTTATTCTGCCTTCTGTAAATTAATTATTCACATGAAAACTATAGTACAGCAATGTTAGCAGAAAATAAAACACAGGTGTGCTAGCTCTATCAGAAAAAAACTACATGACATGCATGAAGGTGCTTTCACGAAAAAAATGAAGAATATTAAGCAGTACAAATTTCAACTCACTTTTCTTCAAGGAGTCTTGGTAAAACATTGTCCTTGTAAAACTCAATAGGGGACCATGCTTTAATTCTGAAGTTATACACATTGGTCAAGTTGTGATCAAACCGCTCCATCAGGTATCCTGGAATATTATCAACCACCCTTACATCATTTTCCAAGGTATGGATAAAATGTTCTTCATCATAGATATCATCAAATTTGCTGCAGAAAGGAAAGCATTATTAAAACCTGAATTTGCATGGTGCAAGAATTGTTTTGTTCTTCAGCAGAAAACGTAGACAATCTTTAGTGTCAGTTTAAAGAAAAACAAGGCATCACTCTTAACATCTACAGAGTATAGACATCGATCTCAAAACTAATTGTAGAGTCCTGTTTACACAATCAAATATACGCGTGTCGAGGCCAAGCCTCTGACAGAAAGCAATATTCATAAATTCTCATAGATAAGTTGAGAATAGAAATAAGTGTTTTTTATAACACATTTAAAACTTTAGTCATACATCCATTTTACAATATGTTTTCTGAAAAAAAAATTCTTCCATCCTTAAATCTCTTTGTAATATACAGTATGTTTCTAAATGGTGTTCTTCTATAGAGATTGAACAAATATATATAAACATTGACAGCTACGTACTACATGATGGAAGAAGGCATACTAACCAAATATTTCTTAATATTAAACAGGTACTTATAATCATATAATTTACATGATTTAAAAAGAAAGCTACAAAATTAGGTTTTCACTTGAACTAGAAAAGGTAAGCTAGTATCTAGCTCAAAGAAATGCTGGATAAAAGTTGGAGTTGAAAGGGTCAAGGGTTATATATCCTATGAAGTATGTAACAATACATCCCTAAATCCCCTTAATATACGTAGAAAATAAATAAAAATTACATTCAAGCATTTTATTATAGGAAGCACGCAATTAAGTTATTACATGAACTACATAACCCTATGCTGATTACAGCACAACATCTACTACGCCAGTTGGAGAGCATGATTATAGATAAGACTAGAGATAACAAACAAAATTAGTGAACGGAGAATACAAGATGCAAGATTGGCACTGACTGATCAGAAGAAAATAAGCATGAACTTGAGCTGTTACACAAACAGCAATAAACCATACCGCAATTCTCCTAATATATATCATACGAATGTGTTAGTTAACATCAAAGATTGCAGCTTTTTGTTCCTTCAGATTAAATAACCCATCCATTGTTCAACGCAGAGAGTCACATATTAATGGGTTAATCATATAATAATGCTTCCAAGGTTAAGAGGAAGGGGGAGTGAGGGAAACCTAGGATCTCTCCAGATGCTATGATAATGGAAATTGGGAATAACAAGTGTTGCATTGAGATAGCCTGCAACAGCAACTGCATTGCATATCTGTCAAAACATGGGAATCAAGAACACAGGAATCAGTTGATGACTATCCCAGCCTAGGCATCCAACTCTTGCATACATAAAAGTGAACTGCAAGAAACTAACCGATGCCCTCTGTTGATTTAAGCCACCGTTTGCCTCGACATAAAGGTAACCATTTGATTCCGGTAAGCCTAGTATATCAAAAAACAGCTTTGCATTACAATTTAGTATATCTGTAACATCTGAAACAAACAAAAAAGATTATATAGATCTGCATGCATTATCACTCTATGGAACTTCCTTCAGGAAGGTAATCTGATGAAGAGGCTGAAGAGCTATAGTATTCATGTAATTATAATTAAGCTGGAGTGACTACAAGCATTGTCAGCTTAACTTCCACATGTAACAGTAAAAAATGCAAGAGCACTGAGCTTTAAAACAGATGTAACACTTTAATGTCAACTCAATAACAACAAATGGATATAAACAACTTTATAAGATTCAACAAACACCCACCAATGTGTAACACTGTTCCTAGAGTTTTTGTAGATTTTTGAGAAAGCTACAAACATGTAACAGTATGTGACAGTGTTCTCATGTTGATCTTTTTTAAACTCACAAATGATAAATGATCTACCTAAAATAGGAGAAAGGGCTGGACTTTGTTACCAAAGAGCACATAGTGAATATACTAGCAGGTAGGAGTCAAAAAGTATTTTCACAAACAAAACACAACCACTTTCCTCCATCTGCCTCCACCATGGATAAAGCTGCCAGCAAAATACCAGGCCAAATAAGGGATCACAAATATAGGTTGGATGAAAAGCATAGTATATACCTTCAGTGGATCTGCTTAAACATGGTCTCCACTCACCACCTCTATAAGAATTTTTCCATATAGTTGATATCTACAACAAAATCAGAATTTTCACATTAAGATGAAAAATATTTACCATATTCTTAAAAGGAAGGGAAAAAAACTCCATACATCAAAATCCCAGTTACATAATTTGAAAATTAACTACAACTTCAACAATTATAAATATCAGGATGTAGAAGTACCAATTCACATCCAAATGTGCTCTCCAACTTGCAAAGAAGCAAGTGTTTACTCAAACAGCATAAGGCTACTGAGAAAAGAAAAGGAAAAAGATGGTGTATCTCATGCAAAAATGTTGGCCGGCAAAAAGATTGCCAAGATAATGAAAACCGTTCCTTAGACTTCTTTAACTTCTCTTTGCATAATGTTGATAAAAATGATATGCAACCCCACCCCCTCCCAACAAGCCATAGATGAAATATTATATATTCCCTCTACCCTGACCTCTCAAAACATGTATCAGCTCAAGAGAAAATAAGGCTACCATCAAGCCCAACTCTACAGCTTCAAATTGATTAGCTTTTTATTTAAAAAGACTCAAAATATAAATAGGGTTTTTAAACCCAAAAAATAAGCCCAAGAACTCCAGTTAATCTATTGAAAATGGCTATTTATAAGTCATAAACATTCATAAATTAATCATATGACAGTAGTATCTCATGGTTATGCAAAGATGTTAGGAATGATATAAGAAGACATGAACACAGATTCCCCGTGTACTAAGCGTACGATAACCAAACGAAAGATTCCATCCAAATGGCTCCTGGGATGATGATTATACAAAGGTACATCCCTAGTCAATATTGGAGTATACAAGATAATGATTCAAGAAAGCATATTATATAGATGTCTTAACTGATCCAAAGCACAATACACAGTAAACAGCTGCATGAAAAAGTAAATCCCAACTTCCTTGTTCCCAAAATTTGATCTCGTGGTACCTGCTACTAGTTGTTCATGAAAACTCCACTAATTTCCCTTCAAGCCCTGTACTTAATTCTCACATTTCAGTGTTCTATAACACAACTTATAAAATTGTTCAAATATCCCATAGCATCTTCTATCACACTTAAATACCACCTACAAGCTGCAGGTCTAAGACATCATATTGACAGTTTACTTGATACATAAAATTAGAAGATTTAGGAATGTCAAATATACAATCTTATGAAATAAGTTTTTGGGAAGTAATGTAGCAGAATAATCCCCACCAAACAAGATTGAGCTAAGCTTTCCTGAATATGCAACAGAATATTCACCCCTAATCCATTACAAATGCAAGGCAATACTTCCAACTAATTCTAAGACAAGGCGCAACTGAATGTCACGTATGAAATCAGTTAGATGGGACAGAGAAAGACACTTGAACAATAAAGAATTTGACAAATCTGAAATTCTCTACTCGTCGTATAGAGAAGGCAAGCTGATCAACAGTGAGCATTCCAACACATCAAAAGATCCCGATATTTTTAAATCCCCAATTACACAATCAAATCACATTTGCGCACAAATCTCAAACCCTAAAATTTCAAATCACAGACTTAAACACTAGATCACAACCCCGTCACTCCACTCGCAATCACCCGAAACCAAAAAAACAAACAAACAAATCTTCCCGAGTACAGATATCAAAAACAATATAAAAAAAATGACTAACCGCATCAATGGTGGAATTATCCGAATCCATCTCAGGCCTGAGCTTGGCATAAACTTGCGGACTCCGGTAAACGGAGCCAGGAGCAGGACGGTGGACGATCCCAGGGCCAACATCAAATGAAACAGTCCCCATATAGAGAAGCATGCCGGAGATGTAAATCAAAGGAGCGAAGAGAAAAATCCCCTGACGACGGAGGAGAACTGAGAGTACTAACCAGGAAAGTCGGTGAGCGAAATTCCGATGGGAAGCCGATTGGCCGGAGCGTGTCCCCTGCTTCCGGTGACGAAACCTCGGAGAGCGTACCGAGGGAGATTGAGGCGGCGACGGGGTGGTGTGGCCGCTACTCGGAAGCCGGTGCATCACTGAGTAATTTTTTGTAGGGTTTTCTCCGGCGATTTGGGGGATGGAAGCTTGGTCTACAGCTTACACCATTGGAGAAGAGAGCATCAAAAACGGGGACATGCTCTTCTTCTGGTTAACCAAATTCTTTGTTTGTTTGTTTTTTTTTTTGGTTTTTTCCTTTTGGTCTTCGTCTTCTTCTTCTCTAAGAGAAGAGCCAAAGAGAGAGAAGAGAAAGGGATTAGTAGAGAGAGGCTTCGCTTGATTTTCTTCTGATTCATTTTTATTTCATCTTCTCTCGACGCCCCATAACCATCATGCCATAATCTTTTTTTAATATAAATTTTGAATATATTAATTTTAAAAATGTTGTTTATTTATTTTTTTTTAAATTTGTTTGAGACAAAATTATATCTAGTATATTTAAAATATTAAAAATAATCAACGTCTATTTATTTGTAGGTTATTTGTGTTTAAATTATTTTATATACCTGGGTTTAATTTTTAGTAGTTGTAGTGAAAAATTGTCAACATTATTCGAGAGATTTAAGTTCGAATTCGTTTATATCAAAAGAAATTATAGTGAGAAATTTATCACAATAACTTATAGTTGTAACAAAAAATTGTTGTTTATTTAATTTTTTTATATTTTTATTGAGACAAAATTATATTTAATATAATTAAAATATTAAAAATAATTAAAACTTAGTGTGCTTATTTGTAGGTTATTTGTGTTTTATTTAGTTTATAGTAGTGAGAAATTGTTTGACATTATTCGAGACATTTAAGTTCAAATTCTTACAACCAAATGGCTCGATGTGTGTTTCACTTCATTTTTTTTATTATCCTATTTTGGTTTTTATATTTGTTTTTTTTTTACTGTTAGTTTGTTTGTTTATTTATGTGTTTTTTCGATACATTTAAAAACTATTTCGAGATATTTTCTATTTAAATAAGATTATCGTATTTTGACAATTTGATGGACATGTTATACTATACTCCTTGGATAACACGTCTCATAGTTATATTAACAAAATAAGGTAGGGGTGGTGAGATTTTATATATATTAAAAATCATATATAATGGTGGGGATCAATCGGTAGGGGTGGTGAGATTTTTATTGCTAAGATCCAATTGCAAGCAAATTTGGTATATTATCTCACAAGAATTGAATAGGGTAGGAACTAATATTCGTAACCAACAAAATGTGTTAACCAATTTGAATAGCAACTTAGATTAATATGCTTTAAATAAGGTATCAATTTGTCACAATAATTTATAAAATACGTAAATTTTATGAACCACACAATTTAATAATGTTTGATCGTAACGTACGGGAAAAAAAGATGGAATATGAAGATAATAGGGCAAAGTTAGGTATCATTGTATGAATAAAGTTATAATACGTACAAGGGTATATAATAATATTTTTACAAAAATAAGCTATACTTTTTCAGTTGTAATAATAATATATTCTCTATATTTCCCGAAGCTCCTAATGTACGAAGTCTATTTGCCAATGATTTTACTTAGCTACAATTCGCAATCAAAAAGTTAACATCATTGAAAAGTATTATTTATTAAGTATTATATTTTTGTGAGGGAGAACTAAATTGTTGCTACTTTATCATTATTCTTTGGATGTGTAGTACGAACTAGTAAACTTACAAAATTTGCAAACGTCTTATTTTGTGGATTTTTTTTTTCTTCAAACAATTTAATTGAATATTATATCGTATAAACCGAATATATTTGAAATAATTTGAAAAACGCAATTTATGCTATATTGTTGTAAAGAAAATTTACAATTTGTAAATTTTTTTTATAACGGAAAGTCGTTAGGTTAGACTATGTTCTACCGGCAGTCCATCTTAAAGCATCATTGCGGATGAGAACAAGGAGTTCGAAATTATCAGAAAAATTGGTGTTGGGGTCGAGATTCCCAAGTGGGTCAATTGATCAGCAACACAGTTTTATCTGAAAACATGCTTGATCTGGATTTCGTTAAAAAAACAAAGATCTAGTCTGGAGTCGGAAATAGTCATCTCAACATCCCACGGGCAGCTCCACAAGGTACCTTGATTACACACTAATTGTCACATTCGATTTCGATCTTTTTGATCCGTAGTCTAGTTGTCTCTTGTAAACCAGCTTTAAAAGTAAATGCTTCAGCTTTTATTACTGAGTTGAAGTTACTTTTCATTGCGTTAAGACAAATAACATCTCCGTTATAATTTCAAATCACAAAACCAATGAATGTCCTTAATCAAGTTTTATCTGTACTTGAATATACATAAAAATATTTACATATTTCCGAGAAGGTAAAATCATTTGCATCAACACACTAAGAATGACGTTATCAAATCATTGACCACATTTTTGATGATATAATAGGGCTCGAAGTCGGTGCATTATGATAATGCAAGTGAGATCACCTCTATAATCTCCTAATTAGTATATTACTAATCTAAGTCATTCATTTGAAGCTTAATCATTTGGTATCTTACGAATTCATATTTTGAGTCATTACCTGGACTCGTACTCCTATACATGTGCTGCATGTTGTATTTTGTTTATATAAAATCTTTATCTTACATACTATACACATATATTTGATCTTATTCTAATGAAAGATATATTTTAATGTTGTTTTATAATATCTATTTTATTATCTTTATAAATAACTCTGAATTAGTATGTCACTGACATTGTAAATGCAAGTATACTCGATTAGTGTTTCTTTTTTGAGTTGTAATTTTCCATATTTGAACGTGAGTTTTTGGTATTTTCTCACCATTTTTTTCATTTAAATTAGTTATCCTTCAAGCATAACATCAAGTATCAACCGAATCAAACGATTACAATACTCAACTACCTTGAGGTGTGCGAAGATAAAAGTATCTCACACCTTTCAAATAAATACAAGTCCTAACAACAAGAACGGACTACCCTTCTATTTTCAATTAATTTCCACATACTTAAGTATTAGACTTTGACCTAATATATAAAATTCTCACATTATATTTGATTATGCAAACTTTACTGAGTATTTTTACTTTGTTTTTTTAATATCGGACAGTGGTTATGTTGACCTCCCTCCTATATGTAGTCCAACATAAATTATTATATCTTACAAGTAAACATAAAATTCAGAATCGTAAATAAATTGGTGATGAGTGTCGAGATTCTCAAATAGGTCAACCACTCAACAACATGATGAGTCCAAAACATGCGTGTATTATTCCGTCTTTTGCATGCATTATCATACCTCATTTAGTTGAGGTTTGTGTTCATTTAGGGCATAAATGCTTCATATTGCGTTTGTGGTGTATACTTGATTTTGCTTCGTATTTCAGGCATTTGAGGTCAAAAATGAGCAAGCACGATAATAGAATGTCAGAATACGAGTTTCCATCCTTCGTGAGGTCAAAAATATCATTGAAGACATCTATATTGGTTGATGATCGAAATTTGAGGTAAATCCATGTTAAAGAATGAAGAACTGAAGAGCCATGTGGAGAACATTGAAGTTGGAAGCCATTCTAAGACGACTCTTGAGAGTTTTCAAAATTCGACCACCTTACCTTTGGATTTGAACATTTGTGTCAACTGAAAGGTTGTAGATATTTGAAAAAGCTTTGAAAGTAGTACCCATGGGTCACATAGTTCCAACCAAAGCAACGAGAAATTCAATTTTACTAAGTTGTTGCAAAGGTGTTACGGCCATGTATACGCCATGTTACGGGCATAAGGGGCGTAAGGCTTAATGTAACGACAAGATCTTTTAATTGCCCCGTGGCGCAAAGCTTCAATTTCCCGATTTTATTCTAGGCAGTTTTACTATTATGTGTAAACTTTAGATGCATGTACTCCGTTATATAAGCACGTGTTGAGATTAGGTTTAGAATCATTTCGGATCCAACAATCTAATCTTCTCTCTTATTCTTCTTTTATCCTCTCTCTCTCTTGTTGTAGTAGGTTGTCAGTTGTTAAAGTTGCTCTGTAAGGTTCTCCATAGAACCAATACTTTGTGAGTTTTACTCTTTCAATGATTGAATATATTGTTTTTGCTTTATATCTAAGCATGTCTAGCTAGCTAGTCTTCTTCCTTGATCTAAAGATTGGGATGAACTCTATAATTCTTTAATTTTGTTGATTGGATATATAATTATGAATTGAGATCTTTGATAATCCTTCAAGTCAAAGGGTTTAATTCTACATTTTAATTACCTTCGTTAATCCAGAGTGACGTTTTTTTATTGATTTAGATAAAACAAAGTGAAGAGCCAAACAAATTTGTTTTATTGGAAAGATTTGAAAAGAGTTTGGCTGCAAGAATGATATCCTATTAAAGCCTTAGGAATCATCGTAGAATTCACTGTTCTTTTAACCTTTTTAAATTGATGAACCTCATGAGAAGGTTTACCTAGGTCTTTTATAGGTTTCTAAATGTGAATGGGGTTTCCTATACTCGCCGAACCGTTGGATTGAGAGCTACGTGAGTTGAAAAGCACGGTCTTGATTTGTGTATGCTCAAGGCTACTTTAGATGATTACCTGTTTTATTTATCAATGTTTACAACCTTATATATGCATCAATAGTCTTAACACATTATAGTGGTGATTCTCTACTTCCTTGGATCATTTCTCTATAAGCGTCCAAAATCAAGAATTGTCTCCTTTGTCTTCTTTTCTCTCTTTTTCTATTTGCTTTTAACTGAAATAACTAATCATCATCGTTTGCTATTTCAGACACGATCCTTGTGATTCAATAACCCGTATACTATAATTGATACCATATTATTGCGGAGGATATAATTTTATTACAGTAAAACTTACCACATCATGTTTTTGGCGTTGTTGCCGGAGATCGTTGATAGATTTAGTTTAATGTTTAGTTATTTCTGATTTTGTTCATTTTTCCTGTCGTTCTTTGTTAAAAAAACCGTAAGCAAGCTTGAGAGCACATTTCCTCATAGGGAAGAGACTCAACCGTAGGAAGTATGCAACAAAGAGATCAGAGAATTGAGTGCCCTTCCCGTCAACACCGAAGTCGAATATGAAGATCTCACGAAGGAAGGAGAAGATTCAGGATATCTCGGCCAAACTGTTGAAATCTCAACCGAGATTTCACCGACTGAGAGTAATCTCGGCACCGATCTCGGACGAGATTTGAGGACCCTCAACCAAGATTTCAAACAGTGACGATCTAGAAAGAAAATCCCGGCCCCTTCTGTTCCGATATCAGCCCGAGATTAACTGATGAGGACCCGAGATTTGCTAAAAATCGTCTTGAAGTCTTCAATCCTACCCGTGATGAGCCGGAAAGCTGGAGATCTCTTCCGAAGGAACCTCCCAAGGTTATATTGAAGCTTCTCCATGGTCATAAGCTGTTATTATTCAAATATGGGTAACCCACAATGTTGCAAGGTCATACCATCCTCAAGCATGGGGAAGAGTGGAATCTTTCGTAGAGATATGAAGAGAATTTTCAAGAAGATAGTCTATCGATCCCAAAAAGAGTGGGGCATGAAGCATGATGTGTTAGGATAAATTAGTACAAGAAGCCGTAAGGACTCCCATTGGTGCATCTCATTTCAAACCTATCCATGAGAAGTTTTACCATTTACCAGTGAAGTTAGAGCGTAGAGTTTATGGGTCAGTCAAATGACTCAACATTTACATGAAAGAAACCGGTGAGGAGTGGTTGCTAGGACTGGATGAACAATCTAGGATCTTCGAGGTAAGTTGTGACATAATTGGAATCAGGTCCGGTTAGAGACTTTAAACCAAGCGCTTCTCGGAAGGCAACCCGAGGTATTAGTCTTTTCCTTTCTTGCTTTTGTGTTTTGTTTTGCTTTTGCGTTTTTGCGCGTTTTGATGCTTTTGTCTTTGCAGGTTTTAGGTAATAAGCAAATGAGAAATGCATGAAGGGATTTGCACCGCCGCTTTCCACCACTACCTACGTATGAGCGAGCCTTATCACCACCACTACCTCCGGTTTTGGTGTTTTTTGTATGAGTATCCTTTTTTTTTTGTTTTGTTAATAATTCATTTAGTTTTTAAAAATACACCATTTATAACGAGTTTTGGATTAAAATGGACACTAATTGGAATAAATCAAAACCCTAAGGTACCAAACAGAAAAATAAAACTTGGTAGACATCAATTAAAATAGACAAAATATCGAGAATACCAAACGCAATTTCTCTTAATTATTTATATTTGATGAACCCGTATAATGTACAGGAAATAAACTGGTTAGATAATAGAATAGAGAAAAAAGTGATGGAGAATTGGGGAGAGCACGTGCATGAGTTGGTTGGGGGAGTTTGTTTTTGGATGAGCAGAGTGTCTAATGTCTAATGGGTTTCCACCCTTACAAGTCATTCTTGTTACCTTCTCCACGTGATTATACGTTTCGTCTACTCATTGCTCATATAATTTCATATAAAAAGTCAATTAATTTAATCTTCACTCTTAACTTTAACAAAAATAAATAAATACATCTATACAAATAATAATTTCATAGTCAAAATTTATAAGTGCTTTACTTTTTAAGTTATATAGATATATTTTTTTAACATATAAATAAATTTTATATGCTCTTATTTTAAAAATACGTACATCAATAAGTTATTAACTCAACATAATTTTCTATCTCAAACTATATTGTTCGGAATCGTTGTACATTCTCGTTACTCTTGGTGATCGTTTAAAGATCAGGTATTTCACGAATATTAAATGCATGTCTTCATATGACATATTTGGATTAAGGTTGTTCATTTTTTAGTCTGGACCGATACTTTAGATTGGACTAGATTTAGATTGGAAAAGCTTGGACCTAGTTTTGTTCACAAAAAATCCCAAATTATTTTATACAAAATTGGTCTGGTCCAACTTGAGTATTTCGGTCCATGTCCGACCAATAAGCAACACTCAATATTGGTCTGTCACAAGACAAAATTTTGTTGAGGCTCATTAAAGGTAGGAGGTGGGCTTGACAACGGGACCTAACACATAAGCTCAGTGGATATATTCTAAAACCGATTGACAATACGAGAAGTAGTCCACAAACCTTATATAATAGGTTTGAATTATTTAAACGTAGAAAGTGATTCATCCAACTTTCGTTATGAAAAGTTGTTTTCTCCAACGCTCACTCCTAGTCTATACTTATGGATTCGAATACAGAAAATTTTCACTCTCTTTACAATCCAGTTAAATGTTGTAAGGCTTCTTATTGGTATATTCAATTTCGACATATCTTAGTCTAATTATATTACTGATTTTCTTGCTAATTTGTCTTTTTATAAATTTTGGGACTCATTTAGTTTTGCACCATTACACCATCCCTATGTGTTTTGCCTATTATAACTATTGATGTAACGGAATAACTACTCCCATCTAATTACCTCGTACCCTTGGTTTATCAAATAAAATGATTTGTCTAATCTTAAACTTAAAAAAAACACTAATTTATTAATAGTTAGACCACTTTAATATTTGCCTTACGATATCAATATTGCGACCCAACTCATTATTAATGTCATTGTCACTTTGTCGAGGAATGTTAAATTGACTTCGTCCCCACGTGGTATGAACTATGAACCATTCTCATTACGTATTTGTTTAAGCAACATCATATTTTATGATATTATGCTTAACTAAATATAATAAAAAATGTACTTTTAATCACCAATAATAGTTTTCAAATCAATACTTTAAGTAATGTCCGATTTTCCAGTTAAATTTATCCATAGTGTAAAATATATTTTTAGTACAAAAATAACATACAACTCTAAAGGTAAACAAAATACATAAAAAGTAATAGTATACCTTTTGAGATCCAGCATTCCAGCTCAATTTGATGACCCACTCGTCTGGAAAAATGGACTAATCAATGGATCTACAAAACTGACCGTGATTGGAAAAATTAACACATTCTTAAATCATCTTTTATTATATTTTAAAATCAAAATAATTTTGTATGATGTATATTATAAACTCAAGGTCTCAAGCTGTCACTAATTATCATTTTTGCTAAAATTTTACGTATTTTTTATGAGCGAAAAAAGGTTTATGGATTAACGTATAGCGTCTTTGAGAAGGAGAACTCTAAATCTACTGTATAATACTAAAACATAAATGAATATGCCCATGTGTCGTCTTACGTTAAGCCACATCAGATTCTTCCACTTGGCTTCACCATATTAAGCCACATAGGATATTTTCACATGTCATTCTATAAATAAACCGTATATTTGAATAACTTTGATTCTTGCAAATTATTTCTGAATTTAACTTGCATAATCCTTAATTACAACCTTTAATAATCTTATATTAAGTCAAATACTTATTTTTGTATTATTATAACTAAATTTTAGATATTATTTATATTTTATAATATTATTAAATTATACATTTTTTTATTTCAATTTTTTGATGACAAACTAGGAAAATTTCACATTTTTAGTTCTAATGGTTTTTTTTTTATTCAAAACTATTTATATATATACATGGCAAACAATGCAATTTTGATTAATGTTAAATTCTTTTATTTATACATCTTGCTATTACTTAATTATAATTTATTAGCTTTTATATTTATTTATTTCTTATTTTACATCACAAAATATATTAAACTATTATTTATTTATATCATAATTATATTTACGATGATAAAAAAAATACCAGTTTAATTTTTACAACTCTCGTAAAAGTCACGGGTACTAAACTAGTTATAGGTAACCACGTTGAAATTGGCTACAAGAATATTGTGACCAAATATAACTAGCAAATCAGCTACAACGATAACTTTCTTAAAAACGTGATAGCCAAAAGGAACTTGAAAAGATGAGAGATGACAAAAATATCCGAATTGATCAAAGTATGTTCGTTGTAAAAGATTAAAGTGGAGGGAAAAGAAAAACAATAATTTTTTCCATAATTACCATAATTTATTAGGGTGGGGTCGAAGAAAAATAACATAACTTCACACAATTTTCAACTCATAAACACATAAATCCATAAACTCCTCATCCACCACGTCCCAAGTCTACTTCCATAAAATTTTACACTAAAAGAAGTATATATTCAGCACATCGCAAATGACCATTGACAACAACTCTAAGCAATGGGGTGAACCGTCATTATTGTGGAGGATTATGTTTCCCACATCGACAATATTGAGATAACAAGTCTAGTATATAAGGTTGGTGGGCTACTCCTCCTATTGCCAATTGGTTTTAGGATGAAAGCTCATCGGGCTTGATAACATGAATTATCGACCTAGTTTAGTAGAGCATATAATTAGTTTTCCCTTTTCCGCATGCATATTTTAGTCTTAGTTTGTATTCTTTATACTTGTTTAGTGCAACTTTGCGAGTATAGATGTCTACACACACTTTTGGTGTCTTTGTAGGTATTTTGGCGTGTTTTGGAGCTAAAACGATGCATTTGAGGATCAAGCCTCGGGATGGACGCTTTGGAGCGATCACGCAGGCACGGGAAAGGAGGAAAAGATGAGCCAAGACGAAACGCACGAGATTAGAGCAATCTCGGTCGAGATCCACATGATGTCGGCCGAGATCCCAGCCATATCGGTTGAGATTCCCTACCTCGGTGGGTTGAGAAGTTTCTGTTGTGGAATCTCGGTCTCCATCTCGGTCCCAATCTCGGCGAGATTTGTGCCATCTCGGGCGAGATTTTTCACACTTGACCGAGATTTCCGAACGAGATTTCCTCAACGCTAGATCACGAAGCCAATCTCGGCCCCGACGATTAAAAATCTCGGTCACCGACCGAGATTTCAGTGCGCCGAAATATTTCGCTCTTCTCGGATCTGTTTTGGCCTGGCCCGTTCTGTGGAAGACTGTTGGGTATAAAAGGGAAGCTCTAAATGATTTCAAGGGTTCCGCTTCATTCTATTTATGAAGATCAAATTGAGAGTGCCGCTTTACCTCCTTCTTCTTCCTTGCTCTACACCATTGTCACCATTGTTGAACTACTTTGAGTTTTTAGGAAAGATTCATTCTTTTATATTTCATTCAATTCAGATACGCTTCGCGATACTAGGAATTTGTCGTTTTGCTGGTTACCTATTAATAAAGCTGAGTACTTTCTTTATTCTCTCTTTTAGTTCTTATTTTATGCATTCTTCCATTGATTTGATTATTGCTTTTGATATGTTGATTGTTGGCTAGAACCATTGTGGTTCCAAGGTGAATAGGGATTTGTTTATACTGGACTATGATGGATTAGTGTTTTATGCTTGGTTTGAATAGCTTAGAAATCCTAGTGGTTAGTTAGGACTTGAACCTAGTCAGAATCCTTCTACCTAGCAACCTAAGTTGGAGTTGAGACTTACCCGGTGAAACCCCTTCTTAGATACCTTAGAGACTGACCATAGGTAATAGAGGTGAAAACCTCTATTGGGTTGAGTGTGCTTAGATTCCTTCCTAAGTAGGGTAATACCTGAAACTTACACGGTGATGGTTTACCTTTCACTTAGTTTGGAGTCTGGTTTGTTTAGAATTTTCTACTTCTTTACCTTGAGACTTACCCGGTAATAGGTGGTTAGTTTGGAACTAGATAGTCTTGAGACTTACCCGGTAATAGACTGTCAGCTTAGAAACGTTCTTCCATGAATCTTGTTAACCATAGATCCTTTGAGAGTTGTCCTGAGTCCTGCGTATAAATAATGACCTTGAATCCTTGGAATCCGCGTTCTCTTTTATTGATAAATCTTTCGTTCGTTTTTTTTACTTAGTTTTCAATCAAATCCGATATTTGATTGCGAACTCTACGAAAATCCTTCAAAACCTTTTTGATCTTTCTTCCCTTCTTTTCCAACCTTTATTCTTATTTCATATTTACTCTATTTTAGATCATAATCACAATTCAAACACTTGGTCCCTGAGATCGACCTTGGAGTACTTATCTATACTGTGATTGACCCATACACTGTGGGTTCGCTGCATATTGGGTATTTATTACAAGTTTTTTAAATTTAAAGCATACCGTGGTTTTTACTAACTTATAAGTATTTATCATTATTGATAAAGATTTATAGGGATGTTAGAAAAGCGAACAAGTTTTTTGGCTCTGTTGCCGGGGACTAAGTCATTGGATTTGTTTTGTGATTTCTTATACTGTAAGTCTTTCTTTTACTTTTGATCTCGCTTTTGGTTTTGTTTTTGAAATTTTCAGGACTTTAGGTATCCTTCACAGTGTATGCGAAGAACTCGGGGTTCGAAAGAACTAGTTCCGTACGATCCCGAACCTGAAAGAACACTGCGAGAGAGACTCAGAGCCCGGAAAACTTCTAAAATGGCCAAAAACAGAGATTACGAAGCTGAACTTAAAGATGCTTTAGAGCAACTAGAAGTTGGGAGACAGACTGTTAGAGAAAGAGAGGAAACTACCATGCCCTATGACCACAATGAGAGCTCAAATGGAAGAGATAACCAGAAACATGAACCAGAGGCAAGCCACAGCTCCAGTGCAATAAGTAATTCCAGCACCACAATTAGCTCCAGTGCCTCCCCGAGTTGAAGCTCCTCCACTTGCTCCACCCCCGCTCCTCTCAGACTTGTCCTTTACCAGCCTTTTGTGGAAGTTTCACAAACACTTGGACAGAGAATGGATCCTACCCAAAGAGTTAACCGTCCTGGAGTTAACTTTGGAGATCCCGCGGACCACGAGCATGAGTTGCGACCGCAGGTAATACAGATGATTCGCCAGAATCAGTTTGGAGGGACAAAGACGGAATCTCCTCACCAACACATGAATAACTACGAGACTCTTATGGATGCGGTAAGTCCATCCCGTATGGAAGGTAACAATCATGAGATAAGGGGTTTTTCTCTTTCTCTTAAGGATAAGGCTTTAGCTATCAAACAATACCATACGGGCAGATAAGCACATGGGAAGAGATGGTGTCTGAATTTCTCACCAAATTTTTCCCACCCTACAAGACTACTGAATTTAGAGGGAAGATAAATGCCTTTGTAATGAAAGATAAGGAGAGTTTGTATAAGTCTTGGGAGATGTTCATTGACCTTACGCTGGAATATCCTCATCATGGGATCTCTAAGATTGAATTGCTAGAGATTTATTAAAAGGGACTTGATGAAGATACTCAATTCAAGTTACAATCACTTTCTGGAGGTACTTTTATGGGAAAAACGGTTGATGAAGCTTAGGAATTCATTACAAAGCAAGCCAAGACTACTGAGAAGTATTCTCACAGGAAAGTTGAAGCGAGAAAAACTAGACCCGGAGTCTATGAGGTAAATGAAAATACTCTTAATGATTCAAGGTTAGATGCTTTACAAGTTGAACTTAAATCTTTGAAAGAATTAATTGCATCTAACTTGAAAGCTTAGCAAGCTGAAGTGCAGGTAGCATCCAAGGAAGAGGATGCGAATTACATGGGTAAAGGTAACTTCGAAGGAGGTTATAATAACCAAAGAGGTTATAATAACAATTATAATAGGAATAATCAGGGAAATAACTACAAGCCTAACCATAATCATCCTGGTTTTTCTTATTCTAATCCTGAAGGTGCTTTGAACCCTCAAACTTCTTCTAGCAATGCAGGCCAGCCGTCCAAGCTAGCTGAACCCGCTCAACCAAAGTATAGAGTTGAAGCAATGTTTGAGCAATTGATGGCTAGGATGGGAAATCTCGAGAGTACGGTCACTAGTGTAACCAAATCCCAAAAGGTTTTTGGAAACTCAAGTGTTCAAGAAGGCCGAGGACGCTCAAAGAGATCCAGGAAGACTTCCTGGAAAGACTGGAAATAATCCCAAGGGGCAGGTCATGGAAATCACTATAAGAAGTGGATTAGAAACAAATGATCCACAACCAAAGGTCTTGGATAAAGGAAAACAACCAATGGAAGAGGAGCCTAAAGAAAAAGAGAATGCTTACATCCCTCTTCCTCCATACAAGTCACCACTTCTGTTTCCTAAATCCCGTGCTAGAGCTCAATTGAACAAGCACTTTGGTAAGTTCCTTGACCTTTTAAATAAATTGCATATTAACATTCCTTTTGTTGATGTTATTCTAGGGATGCCTGCCTATGGAAAGTTCTTGAAGGAAATCCTCTCCAACAAGAGGAAGCTAGTGGAATATGGAGAAGTCAGAATGACCTGGAGATCTACTGACCTCATCCAGAGGAACAGTGGAAAGATGCCACCAAAATTGAGCGATCCTGGATCTTTTTGTGTCCTAATCAAAGTTGGAGATGGAACGTACAAAGCGTTATGCGATCTTGGAGCTAGTGTGAGCATTATCCCACTCGTTTGTATGCAGGAAGGTTGGACTTGGAGAACCAAAGCCGGTGAAGATGACTCTTTGCATGGCAGACAAAACCACCACACGTCTTGTGGGAATCATTGAGGATGTTCCAATCCAATTAGAGAAGTTTTTTTTATCCCTATTGACTTTGTTGTTCTTGATATTCCTGCTGATTGTCTTGTTCCTATTATTTTAGGAGACCTTTTCTTGCTACCTCTGGATGTTTAGTTGATTGTAGGGGTGCTACCCTTACATTTAGAATTGATGAGGAAGTTGTACAATTTATGCTCCCTCCTTTGATTAAGGGACCCATGTTTGAAGAAGATATGTACAACATCCTAGAGGATGATGAAGATGATTGTGAGATTATAAACTCAATTCTATGTTCTGACCCTCTTGAGCAGGTTTTGACCATGAGCATCATGACAACAGAGTCAAAAGATGAACTGTTTGAAGAAGTTCGATCTTTGAGTCTACTCCCCATCAACGAGGTATCAAGATTCGAAGAACTGACGGAGGCAGAAGGCATCTCGGCCGAGATCCAAGCCATCTCGGCCGAGATTTACACCATCTCAGGCCGAGATCATTCATCTCCACCGAGATGAGTTGGCTGAGATTTCTGAAGAAGAACTGGAGCCTCCTAAGGTTGAGATGAAGCCTCTTCCGACACACCTAAGGTATCCCTTTCTTGGTTCTAACTCATCTTATCCCGTCATTGTTAGTGCTAGCTTGAATGATCTTGAACTTGAGAAGTTATTGAAAGAGCTTAGGATACATAGAAAAGCTTTGGGCTACACTATAGATGACCTCATAGGGATTAATTCTTTTATGTGCGTGCATATGATCATGTTAGATGATGGACATAGGCCTTCTATTGAACCTCAAAGGAGATTGAATCCTAACATGAAAGAGGTAGTTAAGAAGGAGATCCTTCAGTTGCTTGATGCGGGAATTATATTCCCTATCTCGGATAGTAAGTGGGTTAGCCCGGTACATGTTGTACCGAAGAAAGGTAGGATGACTGTCATAACCAATGGAAAGAATGAGTTGATCCCCACTAGGACCGTGACAAGATGGAGGATGTGCATTGATTATAGGAAGTTGAATAATGCTACTAGGAAAGATCACTTTCCTTTACCCTTCATTGACCAAATGTTGGAAAGGCTAACCCAACACTCTTACTTTTGCTACCTAGATGTGATGCGGGAGCATCTCAACCATATCCTACGAGATCAATTACCAGATCTCAAACCAAACGTCTGGGTGAACAATTAGGAAGAGAGATGCATCAGCTGGGTAATCATTACATTAAGATGAGAGCATCTGGGAGCCTCTCAAGGATAGTGATACACGTGCAAGACCAAGAAGGTGTAGTCAAGTGAAGATCATCGAAGGAAAGAGTTGGGCTAATTTGATTGGCCAAATTAGACCCAACATACCATTTAATTTCAGCCCATTTTTGAGACATTTTAATTTGGGTTTTTGCATTTATTTTATTGACAATTATCTTTCTTCTAGAAGGCAAAATCTCTTAAAGATTTGACCTTATCTTCTCGCTAGAAGATCTTATCTCGTAAAGATTCGATCTTATCGCTTCGCATTTTATTTCATTTCTTTTATTCATTTCGGGCTCGATCTTGGATCAAGCCCGCAACCCATGTAAGCACATTTGGACGTCCCATCTTGACTATAAGGCCAAGCTGGACGTCATTTTTCGACATTCAGATTATTAAACATTTTGATACTTTTAAGTATTCCTTCTCGAGTGATTCGAGTCTTGATTAAGTGAGAGGCCTTTTCAAAACCCTGGACGGGTGAGAGGCGCGTCCATTTTCGCTTGGCAGCTAGAAGAAACGTCCAGCCCCGGTGAGAGGCTTGGGTTGAACTCTATTCGATTTCCAGGCAACTTCTTTTACTTCCCGGAATCGTTCTTCCTCAGAGTTTAAGATTATAGGAGAGTCGCTACTGTGAGAGGAAGGCTTATCCAACTTATCCAGCACGGTCCAATCCCAACCATCGGATCCTTCATCCATCCATTCCACACGTCTAACCCTCCCTCTTCACGTCTATCACCATCTCTCGTTGGCCTTCGTCCTTGGTGTTGAAAGATTGGGCAACCTCACGGCTAACCCCGTATCAAATTGGCATCAGAGCAAAAGTTAATCAACACCAGCCGCCCGTCAAAACAAAAAAAATCGAAGCTTTCAAGATTCGTCAAGAAGGTTTAAAAAAAAAGCGATTGGGGCAGAAGGAGTAACGGTTAGTATTCTATTCTCGTTAACAACTGCTTTTTCACAATCTTATTATCAATTACTTGAAAAAGATTGAATT